>JARQWZ010004120.1:7500-62500 GCA_033150135.1 Gobio occitaniae | reverse complement strand
TAACTTTAGTCTTTAGTGTCTTTTAAGGGTCTTGAGAGTGTAAAGTTGAGCCAATGGAGGCCTTTCAGAGCATCAGATTTACACTAAAATATCTTCATTTGTGTCTGAAGATGAACGGAGGTCTGACGGGTGTCCAACCACATGAGGCTCAGTCAGAGTTTACATTTTTGGGTGAACTAACCCTTTAAGGCATTGCTTGAGTGTTTAAACAGTGTTAGCTCATCCATCTCTACAGTCCACGTAGTTTCCCTTGATCCAGTAGCAGATCTGGGCGAACTTCAGGGGCGTGATCCGCACCGCCACATTGAACTCCTGAGGCGATCCGCTGAGATCCACCCACTGGTGCCCGGAGAAGACCCCGATGACCTTGCGCTCCCAGCGTTTGCGTTTTTGGCTCCACATGCGGGCGTAGACCCCGGAGCCGCTGGCGCCCGGCTGAGCGTCGCAGCGCTGGTACAGCAGGTCGTAGGTTTCGTCCTCAGCCTGGCAGAAGCGGAACACCAGCTGACCCGGCCGGTCGTTGTCGAACCCGGAGAACTGCACCCGCTTCCCAGGCAGCCGCTCGGCCCCCGGGCTGATGCCCAGCTTCATGTGCCGCCTGCGGTGCGCCTTCTTCAGCTCCAGCAGGGCGTAGTCGTAGTCCATGCCAATGTCGTTGGCAGTGCCCTTGATCCAGCCCTTGGGCACGTGTGTGCGCTTCACTCGGATCCACTGGAACTTCACCCCATCCGTGGCGTTTCGGTCTTTCGGTCTCAGGAAACCCACTCTCAGCCTCTGCGCCCCTTTCACGTAGTTCTTGCCATCGTGGACGCAGTGTGCCGCCGTCAGCACATGGCGCTCGCCCACCAGTGTGCCCGAGCAGCCGGTCGACAGCTTGACCGCGGTGGAGAAGGGGTAGTTCAGCAGGAAGTCCTGCCCAACGATACTGAAGCGCCCATCATGGCCGAAGATCTGCCGCTTGGATCTGGAGTGCCCGGCGGGCGTCTGGTAGAAGCTGTTGGCATCAAACCCGTAGATGCCCACGGCCGTCTGGGTCAGCTGGCCACTGGAGTGCAGCGTCTCGTAGGACAGGAAGTGGCGCAGGTCCCAGTAGCTGGGCACGGGCGCACGCTTATGGCAGTCCGGCCCGCAGGACGAGGTGACCTCCAGCTGGGCGTCCTGCAGGAAGTGAGGCGGCGGCCGGGCCTCGGTCTGCTGGGGCCAAACCACGGGCACACGCTGGACGGGCCACTGGGGGCGCTGGCACACGCCAGCCTGGAGCAGCATCAGGGCCAGCAGAGCGGGAACAAGAGAGGACGCCATCAGGACACCTGAGACAGGAGCACACAGAGGGTCAAACAGGGTCAGGGTTAGGTCCAAACAGGGTCAGGGTTAGGTCCAAACAGGGTCAGGGTTAGGGTCAGGTCCAAACAGGGTTAGGGTCAGGGTTAGGTCCAAACAGGGTCAGGGTCAGGTCCAAACAGGGTCAGGGTTAGGTCCAAACAGGGTCAGGGTCAGGTCCAAACAGGGTTAGGGTCAGGGTTAGGTCCAAACAGGGTCAGGGTTAGGGTTAGGTCCAAACAGGGTCAGGGTTAGGTCCAAACAGGGTTAGGGTCAGGGTTAGGTCCAAACAGGGTCAGGGTTAGGGTCAGGGTTAGGTCCAAACAGGGTCAGGGTTAGGGTTAGGGTTAGGTCCAAACAGGGTCAGGGTTAGGGTTAGGTCCAAACAGGGTCAGGGTTAGGTCCAAACAGGGTTAGGGTCAGGGTTAGGTCCAAACAGGGTTAGGGTCAGGTCCAAACAGGGTCAGGGTCAGGGTTAGGTCCAAACAGGGTCAGGGTTAGGGTCAGGGTTAGGTCCAAACAGGGTCAGGGTTAGGGTTAGGTCCAAACAGGGTCAGGGTTAGGTCCAAACAGGGTTAGGGTCAGGGTTAGGTCCAAACAGGGTTAGGGTCAGGTCCAAACAGGGTCAGGGTCAGGGTTAGGTCCAAACAGGGTCAGGGTTAGGTCCAAACAGGGTCAGGGTTAGGTCCAAACAGGGTTAGGTCCAAACAGGGTCAGGGTCAGGGTTAGGTCCAAACAGGGTTAGGGTCAGGGTTAGGTCCAATCAGGGTCAGGCATAGGGTTAGGTCCAAACAGGGTCAGGGTCAGAGTTAGGTCCAAACAGGGTCCGGGTTAGGGTTAGGTCCAAACAGGGTCCGGGTCAGGGTTAGGTCCAAACAGGGTCAGGGATAGGGTTAGGTCCAAACAGGGTCAGGGTTAGGTCCAAACAGGGTCAGGGATAGGGTTAGGTCCAAACAGGGTCAGGGTCAGGGATAGGGTTAGGTCCAAACAGGGTCAGGGTTAGGGTTAGGTCCAAACAGGGTCAGGGATAGGGTTAGGTCCAAACAGGGTCAGGGTCAGGGATAGGGTTAGGTCCAAACAGGGTCAGGCATAGGGTTAGGTCCAAACAGGGTCAGGGTCAGGGATAGGGTTAGGTCCAAACAGGGTCAGGGTTAGGTCCAAACAGGGTCAGGGATAGGGTTAGGTCCAAACAGGGTCAGGGTCAGGGTTAGGTCCAAACAGGGTCAGGGTTAGGTCCAAACAGGGTCAGCGTTAGGTCCAAACAGGGTTAGGGTCAGGGTTAGGTCCAAACAGGGTCAGGGTTAGGTCCAAACAGGGTTAGGGTCAGGGTTAGGTCCAAACAGGGTCAGGCATAGGGTTAGGTCCAAACAGGGTCAGGGTCAGGGATAGGGTTAGGTCCAAACAGGGTTAGGGTCAGGGATAGGGTTAGGGTTAGGTCCAAACAGGGTCAGGGTTAGGTCCAAACAGGGTTAGGGTCAGGGTTAGGTCCAAACAGGGTCAGGGTCAGGCATAGGGTTAGGTCCAAACAGGGTCAGGGTCAGGGTTAGGTCCAAACAGGGTCAGGGTCAGGGTTAGGTCCAAACAGGGTCCGGGTCAGGGTTAGGTCCAAACAGGGTCAGGGATAGGGTTAGGGTTAGGTCCAAACAGGGTCAGGGTCAGGGATAGGGTTAGGTCCAAACAGGGTCAGGGTCAGGGTTAGGTCCAAACAGGAAGCTGAAGAACACACATGCTGTCCTCCTCCAGCGGGACGGCTTCTCTCAGTGTTTCTGAACTCCCTGAGACGCCTCAGGTGTGCACAAGTCACTCTTACAGATTTGGCTGAACATCAACTCTAGAGAAAGTTAGGGCTGTAATCAACCAAAGAAAACTGTCGACTGAAGTCCTGAAATGTTCTACTAAAAATGACGTCAGGAGCATACAGTGAGTCAAACAGGGTCAGGGTCAGGGTCAGGGTTAGGTCCAAACAGGGTCAGGGTCAGGGTCAGGGTTAGGTCCAAACAGGGTCAGGGTCAGGGTTAGGGTTAGGTCCAAACAGGACGCTAAAGAGCAGTGTTGGGGAAAGTTACTTTGAAAAGTAATGCATTACAATATTACGTTACTCCCTTAAAAAGTAACTAATTGAGTTACTTTTTAAGAAAAGAAATGCGTTACGTTACTTTTGTGTTACTTTTTCTCACCTGGGCTGGGCTTGTTTTAGTTTTTATAACAAAAAAGTTATATTTTTGTGCAACGGTAAAGACCTCTTCATACCAAAATGTAAATAATGCGCCCCAGGCTGAGGTAAAGATGCAGATTCCCTCATGAACACTAGAGGGCGCAGCTCTGGAGAATGGAGAATAGATGCAGGAGAAAAAAGTTTTACCAATAAAAACAAAAAATCTAGTAATTTTCCTCATCAAAGGTCAGCAGCAAAACATTGGTCAATTAAATATAAAGGTAGATTATGCATAAAAATAGTTGTTTTATTTAACATTTAATTATTGGAGGTTTGTATAGTATTCCGATTTAGCATTTGACAAATTTTCTTCATTTTGAGGAGGACAGAATCTTTATTGTGCAAGTGAGATAAAATGCTCACATTTAGTCTAGAACTACAATAACCATCATGTTTACACACACACACACACACACACACCTCTGCACTAACTCTCAACATGAGCTGTCAGTCAAACTAATGTGAAAAAGTAACTCAGATATTTTGTTGTAAATTTGAAAAGTAATAATAAAATTAATAAATAATAATTTGTTACATTTATATAGCGCTTTTCTAGGCACTCACTCAAAGCGCTTTACATAGAAGGGGGGAATCTCCTCAACCAGCACCAATGAGCAGCTCCACCTGGATGATGCAACGGCAGCCATGTTGCGCCAGAACACACACACACCAGCTGATTGGTGGAGAGGAGACTGACCAATCATATATATATATATATGGGGATGATTAGGAGGCCAATGGGCACATGTGTCCAGGATGCCGGGGTTACACACCTACTCTTTATCGAAGGACATCCTGGGATTTTGAATGACCACAGAGAGTCAGGATAGCGCAATATCATAGCCTATGATTTCCCAAAATATACTACTATGTTGTCAACTAGTGTATCCTCACAAGAACTTTTGAGGAATACGCAACATAATTTAGATGATTGTTTTTGTCATATTATAATAACTGACAGACACTGTGATTTCAGCCGCTCCGTGAACTCAGGATCAGAATTGACGATTAACGTAAAGCTTTCACTCTTAAACACAAAAGACACGTCCACTTTAATAAAAGAGGAATATTAATAAAACCAGAAACTAAATAAAGTGCAGAACTGAAGAATAAAGCGTAGGCTCAAAACTAATACAAACAGGGCATCACGCATTATGAATAATAAAGTGCCCAAATCCAATAAATAATACTAGAAATAAATTTGCAGTTTGCACAATAATAAAAGGGGCGGGGCGACTCAAAGCAGACGAGTTCACTGACCGCTTTAGAGGATATGACATCGTTGTCGAGATTAATATCGGAATATTGTTCGACACATTACAATATCTGCAGAATAAAGGGGCGGGGCCTGGTTGAGTTAGTAGTTAGTTTTGAGATTGCGTAAAAATGTTCTATACAATTTGTCATGTTTCATTACATTATCACAAATTAACCAATCGACTCCAAGCACGACTACGCAATATGATTACATCATCATCATGTAAATGTAAGGGTGGCCACTGCTGTACAGTAACTGTGTGCCAAAGGTCAAAGGTCAAAGGTCTGACAGGTGAGGGATGTAAACGCTGGGCTTCTGGGATTGACTTTATTCCGCAGGGACACAATCCAGGGAAATATTTCAGAAGAATGAGTGTGAGAAAATTATCCGCTTCCATGACAGCGAAGAAAACAGCCATGAGACTGAAATCACCATGGTTACTAAACAGATCAGAAATCACCATGGTTACTAAACAGATCTGAAATCACCATGGTTACTAAACAGATCTGAAATCACCATAGTTACTAAACAGATCTGAAATCACCATAGTTACTAAACAGATCTGAAATCACCATAGTTACTAAACAGATCTGATATCACCATGGTTACTAAACAGATCTGATATCACCATGGTTACTAAACAGATCTGATATCACCATGGTTACTAAACAGATCAGAAATCACCATGGTTACTAAACAGATCTGAAATCACCATGGTTACTAAACAGATTTGAAATCACCATAGTTACTAAACAGATCTGAAATCACCATAGTTACTAAACAGATCTGATATCACCATGGTTACTAAACAGATCTGATATCACCATGGTTACTAAACAGATCAGAAATCACCATGGTTACTAAACAGATCTGAAATCACCATAGTTACTAAACAGATCAGAAATCACCATAGTTACTAAACAGATCTGAAATCACCATAGTTACTAAACAGATCTGATATCACCATGGTTACTAAACAGATCTGAAATCACCATAGTTACTAAACTGATCTGAAATCACCATAGTTACTAAACTGATCTGAAATCACCATGGTTACTAAACAGATCAGAAATCACCATGGTTACTAAACAGATCAGAAATCACCATAGTTACTAAACAGATCAGAAATCATCATGGTTACTAAACAGATCTGAAATCACCATGGTTACTAAACAGATCAGAAATCACCATGGTTACTAAACAGATCTGAAATCACCATAGTTACTAAACAGATCTGATATCACCATGGTTACTAAACAGATCTGATATCACCATGGTTACTAAACAGATCTGATATCACCATGGTTACTAAACAGATCAGAAATCACCATGGTTACTAAACAGATCAGAAATCACCATAGTTACAAAACAGATCTGAAATCACCATAGTTACTAAACAGATCTGAAATCACCATAGTTACTAAACAGATCTGATATCACCATGGTTACTAAACAGATCTGAAATCACCATAGTTACTAAACTGATCTGAAATCACCATAGTTACTAAACTGATCTGAAATCACCATGGTTACTAAACAGATCAGAAATCACCATGGTTACTAAACAGATCAGAAATCACCATAGTTACTAAACAGATCAGAAATCATCATGGTTACTAAACAGATCTGAAATCACCATGGTTACTAAACAGATCAGAAATCACCATGGTTACTAAACAGATCTGAAATCACCATAGTTACTAAACAGATCTGATATCACCATGGTTACTAAACAGATCTGATATCACCATGGTTACTAAACAGATCTGATATCACCATGGTTACTAAACAGATCAGAAATCACCATGGTTACTAAACAGATCAGAAATCACCATAGTTACAAAACAGATCTGAAATCACCATAGTTACTAAACAGATCTGATATCACCATGGTTACTAAACAGATCTGATATCACCATGGTTACTAAACAGATCAGAAATCACCATGGTTACTAAACAGATCTGAAATCACCATAGTTACTAAACAGATCAGAAATCACCATAGTTACTAAACAGATCTGAAATCACCATAGTTACTAAACAGATCGGATATCACCATGGTTACTAAACAGATCTGAAATCACCATAGTTACTAAACTGATCTGAAATCACCATAGTTACTAAACTGATCTGAAATCACCATGGTTACTAAACAGATCAGAAATCACCATGGTTACTAAACAGATCAGAAATCACCATGGTTACTAAACAGATCTGAAATCACCATGGTTACTAAACAGATCAGAAATCACCATAGTTACTAAACAGATCAGAAATCACCATGGTTACTAAACAGATCTGAAATCACCATAGTTACTAAACAGATCAGAAATCACCATGGTTACTAAACAGATCAGAAATCACCATGGTTACTAAACAGATCTGAAATCACCATAGTTACTAAACAGATCTGATATCACCATGGTTACTAAACAGATCTGATATCACCATGGTTACTAAACAGATCAGAAATCACCATAGTTACTAAACAGATCTGAAATCACCATAGTTACTAAACTGATCTGAAATCACCATAGTTACTAAACAGATCTGATATCACCATGGTTACTAAACAGATCTGAAATCACCATAGTTACTAAACTGATCTGAAATCACCATAGTTACTAAACTGATCTGAAATCACCATGGTTACTAAACAGATCAGAAATCACCATAGTTACTAAACAGATCAGAAATCACTATAGTTACTAAACAGATCAGAAATCACCATAGTTACTAAACTGATCTGAAATCACCATAGTTACTAAACAGATCAGAAATCACCATGGTTACTAAACTGATCAGAAATCACCATAGTTACTAAACAGATCAGAAATCACCATAGTTACTAAACAGATCTGAAATCACCATAGTTACTAAACAGATCTGAAATCACCATAGTTACTAAACAGATCAGAAATCACCATGGTTACTAAACTGATCAGAAATCACCATGGTTACTAAACAGATCTGAAATCACCATGGTTACTAAACAGATCTGAAATCACCATGGTTACTAAACTGATCTGAAATCACCATGGTTACTAAACAGATCTGAAATCACCATGGTTACTAAACAGATCAGAAATCACCATAGTTACTAAACAGATCAGAAATCACCATAGTTACTAAACAGATCTGAAATCACCATGGTTACTAAACAGATCAGAAATCACCATAGTTACTAAACAGATCAGAAATCACCATAGTTACTAAACAGATCAGAAATCACCATGGTTACTAAACAGATCTGAAATCACCATGGTTACTAAACAGATCAGAAATCACCATAGTTACTAAACAGATCAGAAATCACCAGTTACTAAACTGATCTGAAATCACCAGTTACTAAACAAATCAGAAATCACCATGGTTACTAAACAGATCAGAAATCACCATAGTTACTAAACTGATCTGAAATCACCATGGTTACTGAACAGATCAGAATTCACCATGTTTACTAAACTGATCTGAATTCACCATGGTTACTAAACAGATCAGAAATCACCATAGTTACTAAACAGATCAGAAATCACCATGGTTACTAAACTGATCAGAAATCACCATGGTTACTAAACAGATCAGAAATCACCATAGTTACTAAACAGATCAGAAATCACCATAGTTACTAAACTGATCTGAAATCACCATAGTTACTAAACTGATCAGAAATCACCATGGTTACTAAACAGATCAGAAATCACCATGGTTACTAAACTGATCTGAATTCACCATGGTTACTAAACAGATCAGAAATCACCATAGTTACTAAACAGATCAGAAATCACCATAGTTACTAAACAGATCAGAATTCACCATGGTTACTAAACTGATCTGAATTCACCATGGTTACTAAACAGATCAGAAATCACCATAGTTACTAAACAGATCAGAAATCACCATGGTTACTAAACTGATCAGAAATCACCATGGTTACTGAACAGATCTGAAATCACCATGGTTACTGAACAGATCTGAAATCACCATAGTTACTAAACTGATCAGAAATCACCATGGTTACTAAACAGATCAGAAATCACCATAGTTACTAAACAGATCAGAAATCACCATAGTTACTAAACTGATCTGAAATCACCATGGTTACTGAACAGATCAGAATTCACCATGGTTACTAAACTGATCTGAAATCACCATGGTTACTGAACAGATCTGAAATCACCATGGTTACTGAACAGATCTGAAATCACCATGGTTACTGAACAGATCTGAAATCACCTTAGTTACTAAACTGATCTGAAATCACCATAGTTACTAAACTGATCAGAAATCACCATAGTTACTAAACTGATCTGAAATCACCATGGTTACTGAACAGATCAGAAATCACCATGGTTACTGAACAGATCTGAAATCACCATGGTTACTAAACAGATCTGAAATCACCATAGTTACTAAACAGATCTGAAATCACCATAGTTACTAAACAGATCTGATATCACCATGGTTACTAAACAGATCTGATATCACCATGGTTACTAAACAGATCAGAAATCACCATGGTTACTAAACAGATCTGAAATCACCATAGTTACTAAACAGATCAGAAATCACCATAGTTACTAAACAGATCTGAAATCACCATAGTTACTAAACAGATCTGATATCACCATGGTTACTAAACAGATCTGAAATCACCATAGTTACTAAACTGATCTGAAATCACCATAGTTACTAAACTGATCTGAAATCACCATGGTTACTAAACAGATCAGAAATCACCATGGTTACTAAACAGATCAGAAATCACCATAGTTACTAAACAGATCAGAAATCATCATGGTTACTAAACAGATCTGAAATCACCATGGTTACTAAACAGATCAGAAATCACCATGGTTACTAAACAGATCTGAAATCACCATAGTTACTAAACAGATCTGATATCACCATGGTTACTAAACAGATCTGATATCACCATGGTTACTAAACAGATCTGATATCACCATGGTTACTAAACAGATCAGAAATCACCATGGTTACTAAACAGATCAGAAATCACCATAGTTACAAAACAGATCTGAAATCACCATAGTTACTAAACAGATCTGATATCACCATGGTTACTAAACAGATCTGATATCACCATGGTTACTAAACAGATCAGAAATCACCATGGTTACTAAACAGATCTGAAATCACCATAGTTACTAAACAGATCAGAAATCACCATAGTTACTAAACAGATCTGAAATCACCATAGTTACTAAACAGATCTGATATCACCATGGTTACTAAACAGATCTGAAATCACCATAGTTACTAAACTGATCTGAAATCACCATAGTTACTAAACTGATCTGAAATCACCATGGTTACTAAACAGATCAGAAATCACCATGGTTACTAAACAGATCAGAAATCACCATAGTTACTAAACAGATCAGAAATCATCATGGTTACTAAACAGATCTGAAATCACCATGGTTACTAAACAGATCAGAAATCACCATGGTTACTAAACAGATCTGAAATCACCATGGTTACTAAACAGATCAGAAATCACCATAGTTACTAAACAGATCTGATATCACCATGGTTACTAAACAGATCTGAAATCACCATAGTTACTAAACAGATCTGATATCACCATGGTTACTAAACAGATCTGATATCACCATGGTTACTAAACAGATCAGAAATCACCATAGTTACTAAACAGATCTGAAATCACCATAGTTACTAAACTGATCTGAAATCACCATAGTTACTAAACAGATCTGATATCACCATGGTTACTAAACAGATCTGAAATCACCATAGTTACTAAACTGATCTGAAATCACCATAGTTACTAAACTGATCTGAAATCACCATGGTTACTAAACAGATCAGAAATCACCATAGTTACTAAACAGATCAGAAATCACTATAGTTACTAAACAGATCAGAAATCACCATAGTTACTAAACTGATCTGAAATCACCATAGTTACTAAACAGATCAGAAATCACCATGGTTACTAAACTGATCAGAAATCACCATAGTTACTAAACAGATCAGAAATCACCATAGTTACTAAACAGATCTGAAATCACCATAGTTACTAAACAGATCTGAAATCACCATAGTTACTAAACAGATCAGAAATCACCATGGTTACTAAACTGATCAGAAATCACCATGGTTACTAAACAGATCTGAAATCACCATGGTTACTAAACAGATCTGAAATCACCATGGTTACTAAACTGATCTGAAATCACCATGGTTACTAAACAGATCTGAAATCACCATGGTTACTAAACAGATCAGAAATCACCATAGTTACTAAACAGATCAGAAATCACCATAGTTACTAAACAGATCAGAAATCACCATAGTTACTAAACAGATCAGAAATCACCATGGTTACTAAACAGATCTGAAATCACCATGGTTACTAAACAGATCAGAAATCACCATAGTTACTAAACAGATCAGAAATCACCAGTTACTAAACTGATCTGAAATCACCAGTTACTAAACAAATCAGAAATCACCATGGTTACTAAACAGATCAGAAATCACCATAGTTACTAAACTGATCTGAAATCACCATGGTTACTGAACAGATCAGAATTCACCATGTTTACTAAACTGATCTGAATTCACCATGGTTACTAAACAGATCAGAAATCACCATAGTTACTAAACAGATCAGAAATCACCATGGTTACTAAACTGATCAGAAATCACCATGGTTACTAAACAGATCAGAAATCACCATAGTTACTAAACAGATCAGAAATCACCATAGTTACTAAACTGATCTGAAATCACCATAGTTACTAAACTGATCAGAAATCACCATGGTTACTAAACAGATCAGAAATCACCATGGTTACTAAACTGATCTGAATTCACCATGGTTACTAAACAGATCAGAAATCACCATAGTTACTAAACAGATCAGAAATCACCATAGTTACTAAACAGATCAGAATTCACCATGGTTACTAAACTGATCTGAATTCACCATGGTTACTAAACAGATCAGAAATCACCATAGATACTAAACAGATCAGAAATCACCATGGTTACTAAACTGATCAGAAATCACCATGGTTACTGAACAAATCTGAAATCACCATGGTTACTGAACAGATCTGAAATCACCATAGTTACTAAACTGATCAGAAATCACCATGGTTACTAAACAGATCAGAAATCACCATAGTTACTAAACAGATCAGAAATCACCATAGTTACTAAACTGATCTGAAATCACCATGGTTACTGAACAGATCAGAATTCACCATGGTTACTAAACTGATCTGAAATCACCATGGTTACTGAACAGATCTGAAATCACCTTAGTTACTAAACTGATCTGAAATCACCATAGTTACTAAACTGATCAGAAATCACCATAGTTACTAAACTGATCTGAAATCACCATGGTTACTGAACAGATCAGAAATCACCATGGTTACTGAACAGATCTAAAATCACCATAGTTACTAAACTGATCTGAAATCACCATGGTTACTGAACAGATCTGAAATCACCATGGTTACTGAACAGATCTGAAATCACCATAGTTACTAAACAGATCTGAAATCACCATGGTTACTGAACAGATCTGAAATCACCATAGTTACTAAACTGATCTGAAATCACCATGGTTACTGAACAGATCTGAAATCACCATAGTTACTAAACTGATCTGAAATCACCATGGTTACTGAACAGATCTGAAATCACCATGGTTACTGAACAGATCTGAAATCACCATGGTTACTGAACAGATCTGAAATCACCATAGTTACTAAACTGATCAGAAATCACCATGGTTACTAAACAGATCTGATATCACCATGGTTACTAAACAGATCTGATATCACCATGGTTACTAAACAGATCAGAAATCACCATGGTTACTAAACAGATCTGAAATCACCATAGTTACTAAACAGATCAGAAATCACCATAGTTACTAAACAGATCTGAAATCACCATAGTTACTAAACAGATCTGATATCACCATGGTTACTAAACAGATCTGAAATCACCATAGTTACTAAACTGATCTGAAATCACCATAGTTACTAAACTGATCTGAAATCACCATGGTTACTAAACAGATCAGAAATCACCATGGTTACTAAACAGATCAGAAATCACCATAGTTACTAAACAGATCAGAAATCATCATGGTTACTAAACAGATCTGAAATCACCATGGTTACTAAACAGATCAGAAATCACCATGGTTACTAAACAGATCTGAAATCACCATAGTTACTAAACAGATCTGATATCACCATGGTTACTAAACAGATCTGATATCACCATGGTTACTAAACAGATCAGAAATCACCATAGTTACTAAACAGATCTGAAATCACCATAGTTACTAAACTGATCTGAAATCACCATAGTTACTAAACTGATCTGAAATCACCATGGTTACTAAACTGATCTGAAATCACCATGGTTACTGAACAGATTAGATTCTGAGTTACAGGGCCAGGGGCCGGTTGCAGAAACTGCTTAGACTAGTCTTAAAAGTTAGTCGTCTCATTTTTTTCTTCAAGACTGTTCTTAACTTTTTAAAGTCAGTTACATAAAAAGTTAGATTGGTCTAATTTGAATCAGAAAAGTTAGACTGATTACCTCTTGACTAATTGCTAGTGTGTCAAATTAGTTCTTAAGGAGCAGTTTAAACATAATGGCTGAGTTTATGCAACTGGCCCCAGAACTCTTTCACTTCTTCACACGGACAGGATCTCTGATGAGACGAGCGAGTCTCACACACACACACACACACACACACACACACACACACACACACACACACACACACACACACACACACTGTAAGAGTCTCACACACACACACACACACACACACACACACACACACACACACACACACACACACAGTAAGAGTCTCACACACACACACACACACACACACACAGTAAGAGTCTCACACACACAGTAAGTGTGTCTCACACACACACACACACACACACACACAGTAAGAGTCACACACACACACACACACACACACACACACACACACACACACACACACACACACACAGCAAGAGTTCAGATCAGGTCAGAGATCTCTCGGTGATCGAGCCTCAGGTAAAGAGAGAGAGTGTGTGTATTCTCACCTGTCCGCGCGCGCAGGTGTGTCAGGTGTGTGTCCGGGTGGAGCGGCTCCAGTATCTGAGAGCAGTGTTTCTGGACACGGATGAGCTCCTGCTCGGGTCTACATCTCTTCTCTCCTCTCTCTTCTCTTCTCTCTTCTCTTCTCTTCTGTTCTCTCTTCTCTTCTCTTCTCTTCTCTCTTCTCTTCTCTTCTCTTCTCTTCTCTCTCTTCTCTCTTCTCTTCTCTTCTCTTCTCTCCTCTCTCTTCTCTCTTCTCTTCTCTTCTCTCTTCTCTCTTCTCTTCTGTTCTCTCTTCTCTCTTCTGTTCTCTTCTGTTCTCTTCGGTTCTGCTGCTCCGCGAGAGCTCAATGCGCGTGGGCGCGTCGCTTTGTCCGATCACGTGACCAGAGATAAACGAGCACGAGCTCACTCTGTGTGTGTGTGTGTGTGTGTGTGTGTGTGTGTGTGTGTGTGTGTGTGTGTGTGTGTGTGTGTGTGTGTGTGTGTGTGTGTGTGTGTGTGTGTGTGTGTGTGTGTGTGTGTGTGTGTGTTTTCTTATCTGTCCGATCATTCGCCTGGACTTTGAGTGCTTTACAGTTTTTACAGACGATAGGACACACTTCTCGACACTTCTTCTTCTTCTTCTTCTTCTTCTTCTTGAGCACAGCAGAAGTCTGTGGGCTGAACTGAGGATCGATTATCATCGCTTTGGCACAAAATGCATTCAATGCCTAACTTACATCCGTCAAATATCAAGAGTTCGTTTCTCACTCAGACACAACAACACACACTCACACACTGTTCTCAGAACTGTGCAGCTTATGGTCAAAGCTACAACAGAACTCACTGAGGCAGCAGCTGCATTCCTACAGGCACATTTCAATGACAGATATTTTACATCTTCAAATGAAATGCTATAAAAACACTTGGACAATTGGAGCAGCCACAGCTGATTCTCAGTGTGTGTGTGTGTGTGTGTGTGTGTGTGTGTGTGATGGGTAGGTTTAGGGGTAGGGGCAGTGTGTGTGTGTGTGTGTGTGTGTGTGTGTGTGTGTGTGTGTGTGTGTGTGTGTGTGTGTGTGTGTGTGTGTGTGTGTGTGTGTGTGTGTGTGATGGGTAGGTTTAGGGGTAGGGGCAGTGTGTGTGTGTGTGTGTGTGTGTGTGTGTGTGTGTGTGTGTGTGTGTGTGTGTGTGTGTGTGTGTGTGTGTGTGTGTGTGTGATGGGTAGGTTTAGGGGTAGGGGCAGTGTGTGTGTGTGTGTGTGTGTGTGTGTGTGTGTGTGATGGGTAGGTTTAGGGGTAGGGGCAGTGTGTGTGTGTGTGTGTGTGTGTGTGTGTGTGTGTGTGTGTGTGTGTGTGTGTGTGTGTGTGTGTGATGGGTAGGTTTAGGGGTAGGGGCAGTGTGTGTGTGTGTGTGTGTGTGTGTGTGTGTGTGTGTGTGTGTGTGTGTGTGTGTGTGTGTGTGTGTGTGTGTGTGTGTGTGTGTGTGTGTGATGGGTAGGTTTAGGGGTAGGGGCAGTGTGTGTGTGTGTGTGTGTGTGTGTGTGTGTGTGTGTGTGTGTGTGTGTGTGTGTGTGTGTGTGTGTGTGTGTGTGTGTGTGTGTGTGATGGGTAGGTTTAGGGGTAGGGGCAGTGTGTGTGTGTGTGTGTGTGTGTGTGTGTGTGTGTGATGGGTAGGTTTAGGGGTAGGGGCAGTGTGTGTGTGTGTGTGTGTGTGTGTGTGTGTGTGTGTGTGTGTGTGTGTGTGTGTGTGTGTGTGTGTGTGTGTGTGTGATGGGTAGGTTTAGGGGTAGGGGCAGTGTGTGTGTGTGTGTGTGTGTGTGTGTGTGTGTGTGTGTGTGTGTGTGTGTGTGTGTGTGTGTGTGTGTGTGTGTGTGTGTGTGTGTGTGTGTGTGTGTGTGTGTGTGTGTGTGTGTGTGTGTGTGTGATGGGTAGGTATAGGGGCAGTGTGTGTGTGTGTGTTTGTGTGTGTGTGTGTGTGTGTGTGTGTGTGTGTGTGTGTGTGTGTGTGTGTGTGTGTGTGTGTGTGTGTGTGTGTGTGTGTGTCTGCAGGGTTTGCACACAAATGTCTATTCCATCGACAAAGCACAATGTGTGAGATACTGTATCCCATAATGCAGTGCGCTTGACCTTCCATTTCCAGTGTGATGAATGAACAATAAGTGAAATGAACATCTCTGCAGAAGATCCTCTTATTTCCAGAAGGAAGCCGTGATGAAGAGTCTGTGGACGGGCAGAGGTGGGCGACTCTTCACATAAAGACCCGTCTGTCTGACTCAAGACCTGTCTGTCTGACTCAAGACCCGTCTGTCTGACTCAAGACCCGTCTGTCTGACTCAAGACCCGTCTGTCTGACTAAAGACCCGTCTGTCTGACTCAAGACCCGTCTGTCTGACTAAAGACCCGTCTGTCTGACTAAAGACCCGTCTGTCTGACTAAAGACCCGTCTGTCTGACTCAAGACCCGTCTGTCTGACTAAAGACCCGTCTGTCTGACTAAAGACCCGTCTGTCTGACTCAAGACCCGTCTGTCTGACTAAAGACCCGTCTGTCTGACTAAAGACCCGTCTGTCTGACTAAAGACCTGTCTGTCTGACTAAAGACCCGTCTGTCTGACTCAAGACCCGTCTGTCTGACTAAAGACCCGTCTGTCTGACTAAAGACCCGTCTGTCTGACTCAAGACCCGTCTGTCTGACTAAAGACCCGTCTGTCTGACTCAAGACCCGTCTGTCTGACTCAAGACCCGTCTGTCTGACTAAAGACCCATCTGTCTGACTCAAGACCCGTCTGTCTGACTAAAGACCCGTCTGTCTGACTCAAGACCCGTCTGTCTGACTAAAGACCCGTCTGTCTGACTAAAGACCCGTCTGTCTGACTAAAGACCCGTCTGTCTGACTAAAGACCCGTCTGTCTGACTAAAGACCCGTCTGTCTGACTCAAGACCCGTCTGTCTGACTAAAGACCCGTCTGTCTGACTAAAGACCCGTCTGTCTGACTAAAGACCCGTCTGTCTGACTCAAGACCCGTCTGTCTGACTAAAGACCCGTCTGTCTGACTAAAGACCCGTCTGTCTGACTAAAGACCCGTCTGTCTGACTAAAGACCCGTCTGTCTGACTCAAGACCCGTCTGTCTGACTAAAGACCCGTCTGTCTGACTCAAGACCCGTCTGTCTGACTAAAGACCCGTCTGTCTGACTCAAGACCCGTCTGTCTGACTAAAGACCCGTCTGTCTGACTAAAGACCCGTCTGTCTGACTAAAGACCCGTCTGTCTGACTCAAGACCCGTCTGTCTGACTAAAGACCCGTCTGTCTGACTAAAGACCCGTCTGTCTGACTCAAGACCCGTCTGTCTGACTAAAGACCCGTCTGTCTGACTCAAGACCCGTCTGTCTGACTAAAGACCCGTCTGTCTGACTAAAGACCCGTCTGTCTGACTAAAGACCCGTCTGTCTGACTCAAGACCCGTCTGTCTGACTAAAGACCCGTCTGTCTGACTAAAGACCCATCTGTCTGACTCAAGACCCGTCTGTCTGACTAAAGACCCGTCTGTCTGACTCAAGACCCGTCTGTCTGACTCAAGACCCGTCTGTCTGACTAAAGACCCGTCTGTCTGACTAAAGACCCGTCTGTCTGACTAAAGACCCGTCTGTCTGACTCAAGACCCGTCTGTCTGACTCAAGACCCGTCTGTCTGACTAAAGACCCGTCTGTCTGACTAAAGACCCGTCTGTCTGACTAAAGACCCGTCTGTCTGACTCAAGACCCGTCTGTCTGACTAAAGACCCGTCTGTCTGACTCAAGACCCGTCTGTCTGACTAAAGACCCGTCTGTCTGACTCAAGACCCGTCTGTCTGACTAAAGACCCGTCTGTCTGACTAAAGACCCGTCTCTCTGACTAAAGACCCGTCTGTCTGACTAAAGACCCGTCTGTCTGACTCAAGACCCGTCTGTCTGACTAAAGACCCGTCTGTCTGACTAAAGACCCGTCTGTCTGACTAAAGACCCGTCTGTCTGACTCAAGACCCGTCTGTCTGACTAAAGACCCGTCTGTCTGACTAAAGACCCGTCTGTCTGACTCAAGACCCGTCTGTCTGACTCAAGACCCGTCTGTCTGACTAAAGACCCGTCTGTCTGACTAAAGACCCGTCTGTCTGACTCAAGACCCGTCTGTCTGACTAAAGACCCGTCTGTCTGACTAAAGACCCGTCTGTCTGACTCAAGACCCGTCTGTCTGACTAAAGACCCGTCTGTCTGACTAAAGACCCGTCTGTCTGACTCAAGACCCGTCTGTCTGACTAAAGACCCGTCTGTCTGACTCAAGACCCGTCTGTCTGACTAAAGACCCGTCTGTCTGACTCAAGACCCGTCTGTCTGACTAAAGACCCGTCTGTCTGACTAAAGACCCGTCTGTCTGACTCAAGACCCGTCTGTCTGACTAAAGACCCGTCTGTCTGACTAAAGACCCGTCTGTCTGACTCAAGACCCGTCTGTCTGACTCAAGACCCGTCTGTCTGACTAAAGACCCGTCTGTCTGACTCAAGACCCGTCTGTCTGACTAAAGACCCGTCTGTCTGACTAAAGACCCGTCTGTCTGCCTGACTCAAGACCCGTCTGTCTGACTAAAGACCCGTCTGTCTGACTAAAGACCCGTCTGTCTGACTCAAGACCCGTCTGTCTGACTAAAGACCCGTCTGTCTGACTCAAGACCCGTCTGTCTGACTAAAGACCCGTCTGTCTGACTAAAGACCCGTCTGTCTGACTCAAGACCCGTCTGTCTGACTAAAGACCCGTCTGTCTGACTAAAGACCCGTCTGTCTGCAGACGCTCCAGCACTCTGAGATTCTGACGGACCACAGAGACGCTCGTTCTCTGATCTCAGACCTGTTCATTAGTGTTTAAAGCCTTTATTCAGTCCCGTTTTCACCCACAGAAGATGCTTCATGTGAAGCCGTTTTAAAAACAGGTTAGCAGAGGTGGACAGTAACTGAGCACATTTACTTGAGTACTGGACTTAAGTACACTTTTTGAGTATCTGTACTTTCCTTGAGGGGTATTTTTTCTGGAAACTTACTTCATTTACTACATTAGAAAGACAAATATCGTACATTTTACTCCACTACATTTCTATCAAGGCCCTCGAAGTAGAAAGTCGTAGCCGCTTTGAAAGTCAGTGGATGATTTGTTTTTTTAGTTTTTTGTGCAGACAGCCTAAGTATTTTTTGAACACTAATCAATTGATGGCAAAATAGAAGCATCAGTTCCCAGACGCGCAACCAAAGTCAAACTTAAAAGTTAATATTCAGAAGAGCAGACGTGGATAAGTCTGAAAGTGCACAGAAAGCTGCCTCTCAGACGCCAGAACACAAATACTGAAGTTTAGTCTATTAATTCTACTAAAATAGACTAAAACTAAAACAATTCAGATGCCTAAAATGTTGTAGTCAAAAGACTATGACTAAAACTAAATCAAAATTTGCTGTCTAACGTAATATTGGTATGAAATATGGTTGGTCAAATGATTTTTATAGATAGGTAACGTTCCACAATGATGTTAGTTAGCATGCTAAAGCGTAGTTGGGCTAATAATGTTAACTGAAGTCCTTTCAGAAATATGTTTTAACATAATCCTGTCAAATAAACACAATGTAGAAACCTAGTATGATTTTGATTTTGATAAGTGCTTTGTAACTTTTAAGCGAGTATTTAAATGAGTTGAAGGTCTGCTAGCATGTCAGATGGAGCGTAAACACCCATGATGGAACTGCGCATTCATACAACAATAATAAAATAATGCGTTTACTTTTACTTTTGATACTTAAGTACTTTAAAAGCAAGTCCTTCTTTACTTTTCATTAAAGGGCTAGTTCACCCAAAACTGTAGATTGTGTCATTAATGACTGAGCCTCATGTGGTTGGACACCCGTCAGACCTCCGTTCATCTTCAGACACAAATGAAGATATTTTAGTGTAAATCTGATGCTCTGAAAGGCCTCCATTGGCTCAACTTTACACTCTCAAGACCCTTAAAAGACACTAAAGACTAAAGTTACAAAGTCCATCTCACTACAGCGGCTCTGCAATAACTTTATGAAGACGAGAATAGTTTCTGTGCGCAAAAAAACCCTAAATAACGACTTATATAGAGATGACGATTTCAAAACACGGCCTCATGAAGCTTCAGAGCGTTATGAGTCAGTGAGTCGATTCAGCGGTTCAGAGCGTTATGAGTCAGTGAGTCGATTCAGCGGTTCAGAGCGTTATGAATCAGTGAGTCGATTCAGTGGTTCAGATTATTATGAATCAGTGAGTCGATTCAGCGGTTTGGAGCGTTATGAATCAGTGAGTCGATTCAACGGTTTGGAGCATTATGAATCAGTGAGTCGATTCAGCGGTTTGGAGCGTTATGAATCAGTGAGTCGATTCAGTGGTTTGGAGCGTTATGAATCAGTAAGTCGATTCAGCGGTTTGGAGCGTTATGAATCAGTGAGTCGATTCAGCGGTTCAGAGCATTATGAATCAGTCAGTCGATTCAGCGGTTTGGAGCGTTATGAATCAGTGAGTCGATTCAACGGTTTGGAGCATTATGAATCAGTGAGTCGATTCAGCGGTTTGGAGCGTTATGAATCAGTGAGTCGATTCAGTGGTTTGGAGCGTTATGAATCAGTGAGTTGATTCAGCGGTTTGGAGCGTTATGAATCAGTGAGTCGATTCAGCGGTTCAGAGCATTATGAATCAGTCAGTCGATTCAGCGGTTTGGAGCATTATGAATCAGTGAGTCGATTCAGCGGTTTGGAGCGTTATGAATCAGAGAGTCGATTTAGCGGTTTGGAGCGTTATGAATCAGTGAGTCGATTCAGCGGTTTGGAGCGTTATGAATCAGTGAGTCGATTCAGCGGTTCAGAGCATTATGAATCAGTGAGTCGATTCAGCAGTTTGGCGGTTTGACACGCGATCCAAATCATGAATCGACTCACTGATTCATGGCGCTCTGAACCGCTGAATCAACTCACTGATTCATAACGCTCCGAAGCTTCATGATGCCTTGTTTTGAAATCGTCATCTCTATATAAGTCGTTATTTAGGGTTTTTTTGCGCACAGAAACTATTCTCGTCTTCATAAAGTTATTGTAGAGCCGCTGTAGTGAGATGGACTTTGTAACTTTAGTCTTTAGTGTCTTTTAAGGGTCTTGAGAGTGTAAAGTTGAGCCAATGGAGGCCTTTCAGAGCATCAGATTTACACTAAAATATCTTCATTTGTGTCTGAAGATGAACGGAGGTCTGACGGGTGTCCAACCACATGAGGCTCAGTCATTAATGACACAATCTACAGTTTTGGGTGAACTAACCCTTTAAGTAAAAATCTATCTTTACAACTTTCACTTGTAATGGAGTAATATTTGACCAACAGTACTTTTACTTTTACTCAAGTACTGGAGTTGTGTAGTTTGCAGGTTTGCAACAACACGAGGACGAGGGAATGATGAGAAAATGTCTGAATCTGTGCAGATCTTTTCCCTTGATCAGTCCCAGAGTCTCGAACCCTAACATCTGCGTTTGAGATGTGAGAGCCGTGTGGACTCAATGAGAGACACCTGACGTTTGCCAACTCTATAATCACCCACTCGTAAAGCTGTTTTCCCCACAGATCCGTGCCAGAATGATAAACTACTGTGCATAAACAACATTCCTCTTCTTGTGTGTCTCGAATAAAAGCGCTGTTCATTTACCCTTTGCACTTCTGCAGAGTTAGAAATAAGAACATCTGGTTTTTGATCTTGGAAAGCGTGACGTCATGTGTATGGGATCCATGTTTAGAGTTGAGGAATGTCCAGCGTTTCCCACAGGAGTGAGTCAGGCTCCAACACTGACCCAAGCTCTTTCCTCAGGGATCTGTGTTCCTCATGCCAGCCCATGAATGCATGAGCTCGAGAAAACGCCTCGAGATTCGACATCATCATGCTTTTATATGGTTTGGGGGAAAATGTCTCGGTAAAAGTATACAACAAAACTGGAATAACACATCAAACATTTGCAAATAAAGCAGCGCGTCCATCCCATGAGTTCAAGAGAACAAAATCCTGGTGCAGAATATCAGTAATCGGCTCTTTTTCCTCCATCAACATTAGAGGTGTGGGTCGCTCAAGGTTAACTAGTAGCTTATTAGTATGCATATTAGAATATTGGCTGTTTATTATTTCATTTTGGGGGCATCGCCCCTCCAGAACATTTCGATTTCTATGATCTACACATGTGCAGATGTTCTGAACGCCAAAAAATTAGATAACAACAGCTTGAGTCGATTCAGCAGTTTGGAGCGTTGTGAATCAGTGAGTCGTTTCAGCAGTTCAAAGCGTTATGAATCAGTGAGTCGATTCAGCAGTTCAAAGCGTTATGAATCAGTGAGTCGATTCAGCAGTTTGAAGCGTTATGAATCAGTGAGTCGATTCAGCGGTTTGGAGCATTATGAATCAGTGAGTCGATTCAGCGGTTTGGAGCGTTATGAATCAGTGAGTCGATTCAGCAGTTCAAAGCGTTATGAATCAGTGAGTCGATTCAGCAGTTTGAAGCGTTATGAATCAGTGAGTCGATTCAGCGGTTCAGAGCATTATGAATCAGTGAGTCGATTCAGCAGTTTGGCGGTTTGACACGCGATCCAAATCATGAATCGACTCACTGATTCATAATGCTCTGAACCGCTGAATCGACTCACTGATTCATAACGCTTCGAAGCTTCATGATGCCGTGTTTTGAAATCGTCATCACTATATAAGTCGTTATTTTTTCGTCGACACTATATAAGTCAAACTGTTTACATTTGCATTTTGCACCGTACTTCTCACTGTAATATGCAATCACTTCCACTGCACTTTTACACTTTTTTTTTCGGATAGTTTCTGTCCATAATTTATTGCACTACCTTAATCCACTGCTATATTCCTCATTTTAGCCTAACATATCATTGTATACCTCTATCTGTAAAATTCTGTTTATAGTAATAGCCATCTGTATATTATATTATATTCATAGTACATATCCACCTGTAAATTCTGTTTATAGTAATAACCATCTCTCTATTTATAGATATATTTATATATATTCAGTACATATCCATGTCCTGCACTTATGCAAACGTTGTATATCCTGCACTTGCTGCTATTGCACTTCTGGTTAGACCTAAACTGCATTTCGTTGCCTTGTACTTGTACTTGTGTAATGACAATAAAGTTGAATCTAATCTAATCTAAAATTTAGGTTTTTTTGCGCACAGAAACTATTCTCGTCTTCATAAAGTTATTGTAGAGCCGCTGTAGTGAGATGGACTTTGTAACTTTAGTCTTTAGTGTCTTTTAAGGGTCTTGAGAGTGTAAAGTGCAGAACATTTCGATTTCTATGATCTACACATGTGCAGATGTTCTGAACGCCAAAAAATGAGATAACAACAGCTTGAAAACCACGTCAGTGGCAGATATGACAGATACATTGTTCCATTTTTAAAAGTAAACACATGTTTAACTGATATTTATGTTTTATGAATAATTTTCGAAGGCTAACAGGAAAGCTAGGAAACTAAATGTATTAAATTAATTCACAATATGCACACATTCATTACTAATCGTATGCCCAATACAAGCTGAAAAAAGCTGAACTTTTTATATTTACAGAGAGCTACAAAAACTGGAGTTATTAATTTACAATATGCACACATTCATTACTATTAATCTTATGCCTAATCTGAAGAAAACGGGTTTCGTTAATATTTATTGTTTGTTAATTATATTATAAATGACATTACATAGGCCTGTTTCAAATCAAAATGGCGACATTAGACAGGAGTTTATTAATTTGGCTGAATATTTTTGTCATTTGTTGAACATTTCTGACTTGCAGCTGCAAATTTGGGTTTCCTCCATATAATGGACTTCAATGGGCTCCAAACGGGTCAAGGTCCAAATGACAGTTTCAGTGCAGCTTCAGATGATGAATAAGGGTCTTATCTCTAGCCAAACCATCAGTTTCTGTGAGAAACCCAGCAGTATTTATGCTATTATTTTACCTCTTATCAGACGAGCGTGATCATCTCTGAGCTCCGCCATAACTTCCACTAAGTGAGGTCAAATTAGATCGTGGTCATAGATATATCGATCGTAGATGCCTCACTGATCCGTGCAGGTGCTAATGAAGGATCTACGATCGATATATCTATGACCACGCTCGTATTTTGACCTCACTTAGCAGAAGTTATGCCGGAGCTCAGAGATGATCACGCTAAAAAGAATGTCAAATGTAGTGAAGTAAAAGTAAAAGTTTCCCGAAAAAATAATACTCAAGTAAAGTACAGATACAAGTAAATTGTACTTAAGTACAGTACTCAAGTAAATGTGCTTAGTTACTGTCCACCTCTGGTTAATACACGAGCGTTTGCTCCCAGGATTCTGTCAGTGGGATGGGATGGGATGGGATGGGATGGGATGGGATGGGATTGGATGGGATGGGATTGGATTGGATTGGATGGGATTGGATGGGATGGGATTGGATGGGATGGGATGGGATGGGAACGGATTGGATGGGATGGGAACGGATTGGATTGGATGGGATGGGATGGGATGGGATTGGATGGGATGGGATGGGATTGGATTGGATTGGATGGGATTGGATGGGATGGGATTGGATTGGATTGGATGGGATGGGATGGGAACGGATTGGATGGGATGGGATTGGATGGGATGGGATGGGATTGGATTGGATGGGATGGGATGGGATGGGAACGGATTGGATGGGATGGGAACGGATTGGATTGGATGGGATGGGATGGGATTGGATTGGATGGGATGGGATTGGATTGGATTGGATTGGATGGGATGGGATGGGATTGGATTGGATGGGATGGGATGGGATGGGAACGGATTGGATGGGATGGGAACGGATTGGATTGGATGGGATGGGATGGGATGGGATTGGATGGGATGGGATTGGATTGGATGGGATGGGATGGGATGGGATGGGATGGGATGGGATGGGATGGGATAGGATGGGATGGGATGGGATTGGATTGGATTGGATGGGATGGGATTGGATTGGATGGGATGGGATGGGATTGGATTGGATGGGATGGGATGGGATGGGATGGGATAGGATGGGATTGGTGGTTGGTCCGCGGGCAGATTGTTGATTGTTGAGCATCTCATGTTGGAGAGTCTTTTTACCTTTTCTCGTCAGTTATGGTTTGTTGTTTATACGCTGCACATGTGTTCAGTGTGATGATGACTGTATAATCGCTGCTTATTCCCGCTTTGCCACGAGCTCGGATCTCGAGCACACTGGTGTTCTGTGTTCATCAATCCTCTGTGCTTTCCTCGCTGGTCATGAGGACATCAAATCAAATCTCACATAATCAGATCAAAACACACAACACTGTTTCTGTAAAACACACCTTAAAAACATGCCGATTCTTCAGAGTGTGTTGGGTGTGGCGGTGAATCATCTGAGGGCGAACACACACACACACACACACACACACACACACACCAGTTGAATCCTCCATCTGTGTAAGGACAGGCCTGGAGTTATTGTGAGACGGGCTCCTAAAATCAGAAGTGTGTTTTATGAAGCTGACCTACTTGCGGTTTCTAATCACACGTGAACTGACCGTTAAAGACATGTGCTCAACAACACGAGAGATAAACATGTGAGCGATTAATGCTTGATGTGCTTTAATAATGTCCTTTAACTGTTTGAGCTGATTCTCTGAACTAAATAAAGACACGAGAGAGCTGGACATTCCTTCATCTCTGACGTCATCTCACACACACACACACACACGCGGTCACTTCCTGTTATTCAGTGTCTCTGTGGGACTGTTAGAGATGCCCGTCTGCACACACACACACACACACACACTGCAGGGGGAATCCGTGGCGTGGGTTTGTTTTGAAGCACATAGCGTTCCTGTTCTCCATCCCAGGGAATGTTGGGTGTGGAGCTTTCAGTGAGTCAGAGAAACTCTGCTCCCTTCCTGACGGAGCGACATCCTGACAGATTCATCTGCAGCGCTGGTTCACACGCACACACATCCTTCATCCAGCCATCCGTCTGTCTATCCATCCATCCATCCATCCATCCATCGAAATGCAGATGCTATGCCAAATATACACTCCAAAGGTGTCATAGAAGCGCTTCTGCCTTTACACACGGATTAATCTGAACTGTAGATGTGAATCAGGGCTGAAGTGGGACAGAGCATCATGTGATCAGTTCTTATGCAGCTTTAACTCGTCTGAGTAAAGGAAAAACTGGCAGCTCATTTCATGTGTTCAACTTACAACCCCAAATCAGAAAAAGTTGTGACAGTATGGAAAACGCAAATAAATAAAAAATAAGTGATTTCTAAATTTACTTTGACTTGTATTTTATTGCAGACAATATGAACACAAAATATTTCATGTTTTGTCTGGTCAACTTCATGTCATTTGTAAATATGCATCCTTTCCTGTCATTCAGACCTGCAACACATTTCAAAAAAAGTTGGGACAGGAGCAATTTAGGGCTAGTAATGAGGTAAAATGGTTAAATAATGATGTGATTTGAAACAGGTGATGTCAACAGGTGATTGTAATTATGATCTGGTACAAAAGCAGCATCCAAGAAAGGTCTAATCCTTTAGGAGCAAAGATGGGCCGAGGATCGCCAGTTTGCCAACAAATACGTGAGAAAATTATTGAAATGTTTAAAAACAATGTTCCTCAAAGAAAGATAGGAAGAGATTTGGATATTTCACATTCAACAGTGCATAACATAATTAAAAGATTCAAGGAATCTGGAGGAATTTCAGTGCGTAAAGGACAAGGGCGCAAGCCTAAGATGAACAACCGTGATCTCCGATCCCTCAGGCGGCACTGCATCAAGAATCGTCATCATCTAGAAGCCATATCACCACATGGGCTCAGGACTACTTTGGCAAACCTTTGTCAAGTACCACAATACGTAGTTACATCCACAAATGCCAGTTAAACTGTACTGTGCCAAAAGGAAGCCCTATGTTAACAGTGTCCAGAAGCGCCGTCGACTTCTCTGGGCTCGGAGGCATCTGGGATGGACCATCACACAGTGGAAACGTGTACTGTGGTCAGATGAATCAGTATTTGAGGTGTTTTTTGGGAGGAATGGACCCCGTGTGCTCCGGACCAAAGAAGAAAAGGATCATCCAGACTGTTACCAGCAACAAGTCCAGAAGCCAGGGTCTGTCATGGTATGGGGTTGTGTCAGTGCCCTTGGCAAAGGTAACTTGCTCTTCTGTGAAGGCACCATTAATGCTGAAAAGTACATAGAGATTTTGGAGCATAATATGCTGCCTTCAAGAAGACATCTTTTCCAGGGACGTCCATGCATATTTCAACAAGACAATGCAAAACCACATTCTGCACACATTCTGCAGTCCTGGCTGTGGAGGAAGAGGGTTCGGGCACTTTACTGGCCTGCCTCAGTCCCGACCTGTCTCCAATAGAGAATGTGGTCAATGTGGACCCCGTACTGTTGCCCACCTTAAGACTTGTTTGCAGGAAGAATGGGACAAAATTACAGCTTAAACACTTCATCACTTGGTGTCTTCAGTCCCTAAACGTCTTTTAAGTGTTGTGAAAAGGAATGGCAACATTACAAAAGTGGTAAATGCTTTACTGTCCCAACTTTTTTTGAAATGTGTTGCAGGTCTGAATGACAGGAAAGGATGCATATTTACAAATGACATGAAGTTGACCAGACAAAACATGGAATATTTTTTGTTCATATTCTCTGCAATGAAATACAAGTCAAAGTAAATTTAGAAATCACTTCTTTTTTTATTTATTTGCGTTTTCCATACTGTCCCAACTTTTTCTGATTTGGGGTTGTATTATATGCTGCTCAGATGCATCCTGTATTGAAAACACACACACACACACACACACACACACACACACACACACACACACACACACACACACACACACACACACACATACAGACACACACACACACACACACACACACACACACACACACGTCCTCTTACACATATACCTGTACACACACACCCACACAAACAATACTGTATTCTAGCACAGAGATCAGTATCTTTCACATGATGTGAGTGTTATTAGTCTGTGTACAGAAGCAGTTAATGCAGTGATGAACTCTTGAACGCTCTCAGCTGTGTCTCTGCTGTAGCTTCAGTCCATGACCCGAGCGCTTACAGGATCTCCTGCTTTACGCTCTTCCTGCCTCTGGTCTTCCTGCCTCGGGTCTTCCTGCCTCAGCTCTTCCTGCCTCGGGTCTTCCTGCCTCGGGTCTTCCTGCCTCAGGTCTTCCTGCCTCAGCTCTTCCTGCCTCTGATCTTCCTGCCTCAGGTCTTCCTGCCTCGGGTCTTCCTGCCTCGGGTCTTCCTGCCTCAGGTCTTCCTGCCTCTGGTCTTCCTGCCTCGGGTTTTCCTGCCTCGGGTCTTCCTGCCTCAGGTCTTCCTGCCTCAGCTCTTCCTGCCTCTGGTCTTCCTGCCTCAGGTCTTCCTGCCTCGGGTCTTCCTGCCTCGGGTCTTCCTGCCTCAGGTCTTCCTGCCTCTGGTCTTCCTGCCTCGGGTCTTCCTGCCTCGGGTCTTCCTGCCTCAGGTCTTCCTGCCTCTGGTCTTCCTGCCTCGGGTCTTCCTGCCTCGGGTCTTCCTGCCTCGGGTCTTCCTGCCTCAGGTCTTCCTGCCTCGGGTCTTCCTGCCTCAGCTCTTCCTGCCTCAGGTCTTCCTGCCTCGGGTCTTCCTGCCTCAGGTCTTCCTGCCTCGGGTCTTCCTGCCTCAGCTCTTCCTGCCTCAGGTCTTCCTGCCTCTGGTCTTCCTGCCTCAGCTCTTCCTGCCTCAGCTCTTCCTGCCTCAGCTCTTCCTGCCTCAGCTCTTCCTGCCTCGGGTCTTCCTGCCTCAGCTCTTCCTGCCTCAGGTCTTCCTGCCTCAGGTCTTCCTACCTCAGGTCTTCCTGCCTAGGGTCTTCCTGCCTCAGGTCTTCCTGCCTCGGGTCTTCCTGCCTCAGCTCTTCCTGCCTCAGCTCTTCCTGCCTCGGGTCTTCCTGCCTCGGGTCTTCCTGCCTCAGGTTTTCCTGCCTCGGGTCTTCCTGCCTCAGGTCTTCCTGCCTCTGGTCTTCCTGCCTCAGGTCTTCCTGCCTCAGGTCTTCCTGCCTCGGGTCTTCCTGCCTCAGGTCTTCCTGCCTCAGCTCTTCCTGCCTCAGCTCTTCCTGCCTCTGGTCTTCCTGCCTCAGGTCTTCCTGCCTCAGGTCTTCCTACTTTATGCTCTTCCTGTCTCTGGTCTTCCTGCCTCGGGTCTTCCTGCCTCGGGTCTTCCTGCCTCGGGTCTTCCTGCCTCAGGTCTTCCTGCCTCGGGTCTTCCTGCCTCAGCTCTTCCTGCCTCAGGTCTTCCTGCCTCTGGTCTTCCTGCCTCAGCTCTTCCTGCCTCAGCTCTTCCTGCCTCGGGTCTTCCTGCCTCAGCTCTTCCTGCCTCGGGTCTTCCTGCCTCAGGTCTTCCTACCTCAGGTCTTCCTGCCTAGGGTCTTCCTGCCTCAGGTCTTCCTGCCTCGGGTCTTCCTGCCTCAGCTCTTCCTGCCTCAGCTCTTCCTGCCTCGGGTCTTCCTGCCTCAGGTCTTCCAGCCTCAGGTCTTCCTGCCTCGGGTCTTCCTGCCTCAGACCTTCCTGCCTCAGGTCTTCCTGCCTCGGGTCTTCCTGCCTCGGGTCTTCCTGCCTCAGGTCTTCCTGCCTCAGCTCTTCCTGCCTCAGCTCTTCCTGCCTCTGGTCTTCCTGCCTCAGGTCTTCCTGCCTCAGGTCTTCCTACTTTATGCTCTTCCTGCCTCTGGTCTTCCTACTTTATGCTCTTCCTGCCTCTGGTCTTCCTGCCTCAGGTCTTCCTGCCTCGGGTCTTCCTGCCTCGGGTCTTCCTGCCTCGGGTCTTCCTGCCTCGGGTCTTCCTGCCTCAGGTCTTCCTGCCTCTGGTCTTCCTGCCTCTGGTCTTCCTGCCTCATGTCTTCCTGCCTCAGGTCTTCCTGCCTCAGGTCTTCCTGCCTCAGGTTTTCCTGCCTCATGTCTTCCTGCATCTGGTCTTCCTGCCTCAGGTTTTCCTGCATCTGGTCTTCCTGCCTCAGGTCTTCCTGAACCGCCGGGGGTTTCCAGCCATTTACGCTCCTGACAGATTCCCACATTAAACCCTGAGTTACAGTCTTTCTAAAGCCCAGGTTAAGATAACGTCTAACCTGGATTACTTAGCCTTGCTGGGTAACACTTGAGAATACGAATAGTTAATTAATGAGTAACTACACAGGAACAAATGAGGAGCATAAGGAGCATGAGGAGCATAAGGAGCATGAGGAGCATGAGGAGCATGAGGAGCATAAGGAGCATGAGGAGCATGAGGAGCATGAGTAACATGAGGAGCATAAGGAGCATGAGGAGCATGAGTAACATGAGGAGCATAAGGAGCATGAGGAGCATGAGTAACATGAGGAGCATGAGGAGCATCAGTAGCATGAGGAGCATGAGGAGCATGAGGAGCATGAAGAGCATGAAGAGCATGAGGAACATGAGGAGCATGAGGAACATGAGGAGCATCAGGAGCATCAGGAGCATGAGTAACATGAGAAGCATGAGCAACATGAGTAACATGAGTAACATGAGGAGCATGAGGAGCATGAGTAACATGAGCAACATGAGGAGCATCAGTAGCATGAGGAGCATGAGCAGCATGAGTAACATGAGGAGCATGAGTAACATGAGGAGCATGAGCAACATGAGCAACATGAGTAACATGAGTAACATGAGGAGCATCAGTAGCATGAGGAGCATGAGTAACATGAGCAACATGAGGAGCATCAGTAGCATGAGGAGCATGAGGAGCATGAGGAGCATGAGTAACATGAGGAGCATGAAGAGCATGAGGAGCATGAGGAGCATGAGGAGCATGAGTAACATGAGGAGCATGAGTAACATGAGGAGCATGAAGAGCATGAGTAACATGAGGAGCATGAGGAGTATGAGTAACATGAGTAACATGAGTAACATTAGTAACATAAGGAGCATGAGGAGCATGAGTAACATGAGGAGCATGAGGAGCATGAGGAGCATGACTAACATGAGTAACATGAGTAACATGAGGAACATGAGTAACATGAGTAACATGAGTAACATGAGGAGCATGAGGAACATGAGTAACATGAGTAACATGAGGAACATGAGTAACATGAGGAGCATGAGGAGAATGAGTAACATGAGGAGCATGAGGAGCATGAGGAGCATGAGGAGCATGAGGAGCATGAAGAGCATGAGTAACATGAGGAGCATGAGTAACATGAGTAACATGAGGAGCATGAGGAACATGAGTAACATGAGTAACATGAGTAACATGAGGAGCATGAGTAACATGAGGAGCATGAGGAACATGAGTAACATGAGGAACATGAGTAACATGAGGAGCATGAGGAGCATGAGAATTATGAGGAGCATGAAGAGCATGAGGAGCATGAGGAGCATGAGGAGCATGAAGAGCATGAGGAGCATGAAGAGCATGAGGAGCATGAAGAGCATGAGGAGCATGAGGAGCATGAGGAGCATGAGTAACATGAGGAGCATGAGGAACATGAGTAACATGAGTAGCATGAGGAGCACGATGAGCATGAAGAGCATGAGGAGCATGAGGAACATGAGGAGAATGAGTAACATGAGTAACATGAGGAGCATGAGTAACATGAGGAGCATGAGGAGCATGAGGAGCATGAGTAGCATGAGTAACATGAGGAGCATGAGGAGCATGAGTAGCATGAGGAGCATGAGGAGCATGAGGAGCATGAGGAGCATGAGTAACATGAGGAGCATGAGGAGCATGAGTAACATGAGGAGCATGAGGAGCATGAGTAACATGAGGAGCATGAGGAGCATGAGGAGCATGAGGAGCATGAAGAGCATGAGGAGCATGAGGAGCATGAGTAACATGAGGAGCATGAGGAGCATGAGTAACATGAGGAGCATGAGTAACATGAGGAGCATGAGGAGCATGAGTAATATGAGTAACATGAGGAGCATGAGGAGCATGAGGAGAATGAGGAGCATGAGTAACATGAGGAGCATGAGGAGCATGAGGAGCATGAGGAGCATGAGTAACATGAGGAACATGAGGAGCATGAGGAGCATGAGGAGCATGAGTAACATGAGTAACATGAGGAGCATGAGGAGCATGAGGAGCATGAGGAGCATGAAGAGCATGAGGAGCATGAGTAACATGAGGAGCAAGAGGAGCATGAGGAGCATGAGGAGCATGAAGAGCATGAGTAACATGAGGAGCATGAGTAACATGAGGAGCATGAGGAGCATGAGTAACATGAGGAGCATGAGTAACATGAGTAACATGAGGAGCAAGAGGAGCATGAGGAGCATGAGGAGCATGAAGAGCATGAGTAGAAGAGCATGAGTAACATGAGGAGCATGAGTAACATGAGGAGCATGAGTAACATGAGGAGCATGAGGAGCATGAGGAGCATGAGGAGCATGAGGAGCATGAGTAACATGAGTAACATGAGTAACATGAGGAGCAAGAGGAGCATGAGGAGCATGAGGAGCATGAAGAGCATGAGTAACATGAGCATGAGTAACATGAGGAGCATGAGTAACATGAGGAGCATGAGGAGCATGAGGAGCATGAAGAGCATGAAGAGCATGAGGAGCATGAGGAGCATGAGGAGCATGAAGAGCATGAGTAACATGAGCATGAGTAACATGAGGAGCATGAGTAACATGAGGAGCATGAGTAACATGAGGAGCATGAGGAGCATGAGGAGCATGAGGAGCATGAGTAACATGAGTAACATGAGGAGCATGAGGAGCATGAGTAACATGAGGAGCATGAGTAACATGAGGAGCATGAGTAACATGAGGAGCATGAGGAGCATGAGTAACATGAGGAGCATGAGGAGCATGAGTAACATGAGGAGCATGAGGAGCATGAGGAGCATGAGTAACATGAGGAGAATGAGTAACATGAGTAACATGAGGAGCATGAGTAACATGAGGAGCATGAGGAGCATGAGGAGCATGAGTAATATGAGGAGCATGAGGAGCATGAGTAACATGAGGAGCATGAGGAGCATGAGTAACATGAGGAGCATGAGTAACATGAGGAGCATGAGTAACATGAGGAGCATGAGGAGCATGAGGAGCATGAAGAGCATGAAGAGCATGAGGAGCATGAGGAGCATGAAGAGCATGAGGAGCATGAGGAGCATGAGGAGCATGAGGAGCATGAGGAGCATGAGGAGCATGAGGAGCATGAGGAGCATGAAGAGCATGAGGAGCATGAGTAACATGAGGAGCATGAGGAGCATGAGGAGCATGAGGAGCATGAGGAGCATGAAGAGTATGAGGAGCATGAGGAGCATGAGGAGCATGATGAGCATGAGTAGCAAGAGGAGCATGAGGAGCATGAGGAGCATGAGTAACATGAGGAGCATCAGTAACATGAGTAACATGAGGAGCATGAAGAGAATGAGGAGAATGAGTAACATGAGTAACATGAGGAGCATGAGTAACATGAGGAGCATCAGTAACATGAGTAACATGAGGAGCATGAAGAGAATGAGGAGCATGAGTAACATGAGTAACATGAGGAGCATGAGGAGCATGAGGAGCATGAGTAACATGAGGAGCATCAGTAACATGAGTAACATGAGGAGCATGAGGAGCATGAAGAGAATGAGGAGAATGAGTAACATGAGGAGCATGAGGAGCATGAAGAGAATGAGGAGCATGAGGAGAATGAGGAGAATGAGTAACATGAGGAGCATGAGGAGCATGAGGAGCATGAGGAGCATGAGGAGCATGAAGAGAATGAGGAGAATGAGTAACATGAGGAGCATGAGGAGCATCAGTAACATGAGTAACATGAGGAGCATGAAGAGAATGAGGAGAATGAGTAACATGAGGATCATGAGGAGCATCAGTAACATGAGTAACATGAGGAGCATGAAGAGAATGAGGAGAATGAGTAACATGAGGAGCATGAGGAGCATCAGTAACATGAGTAACATGAGGAGCATGAAGAGAATGAGGAGAATGAGTAACATGAGGAGCATGAGGAGAATGAGTAACATGAGGAGCATGAGGAGCATCAGTTACATGAGTAACATGAGGAGCATGAGGAGCATGAGTAACATGAGGAGAATGAGGAGAATGAGTAACATGAGGAGCATGAGGAGCATGAGGAGCATGAGGAGCATCAGTAACATGAGAAACATGAGGAGCATGAGGAGCATGAGGAGCATGAGGAGCATCAGTAACATGAGTAACATGAGGAGCATGAGGAGCATGAGTAACATGAGGAGAATGAGGAGAACGAGTAACATTAGGAGTATGAGGAGCATGAGTAACATGAGGAGCATGAGGAGAATGAGGAGAATGAGGAGCATGAGGAGCATGAGGAGCATGAGGAGCATGAGGAGAATGAGGAGCATGAGGAGCATGAGGAGCATGAGTAACATGAGTAACATGAGTAACATGAGGAGCAAGAGGAGCATGAGGAGCATGAGGAGCATGAAGAGCATGAGTAACATGAGCATGAGTAACATGAGGAGCATGAGTAACATGAGGAGCATGAGGAGCATGAGGAGCATGAAGAGCATGAGGAGCATGAGGAGCATGAGGAGCATGAGGAGCATGAGGAGCATGAGGAGCATGAAGAGCATGAGTAACATGAGCATGAGTAACATGAGGAGCATGAGTAACATGAGGAGCATGAGGAGCATGAGTAACATGAGGAGCATGAGGAGCATGAGGAGCATGAGTAACATGAGGAGCATGAGGAGCATGAGTAACATGAGGAGCATGAGGAGCATGAGTAACATGAGGAGCATGAGGATCATGAGGAGCATGAGTAATATGAGGAGCATGAGGAGCATGAGTAACATGAGGAGCATGAGTAACATGAGGAGCATGAGGAGCATGAGGAGCATGAGGAGCATGAAGAGCATGAGGAGCATGAGGAGCATGAGTAACATGAGGAGCATGAAGAGCATGAGGAGCATGAGGAGCATGAGGAGCATGAGTAACATGAGGAGCATGAGTAACATGAGGAGCATGAGTAACATGAGGAGCATGAGGAGCATGAGTAACATGAGGAGCATGAGGAGCATGAGGAGCATGAGTAACATGAGGAGCATGAGGAGCATGAGGAGCATGAGTAACATGAGGAGCATGAGGAGCATGAGGAGCATGAGTAATATGAGGAGCATGAGGAGCATGAGTAACATGAGGAGCATGAGTAACATGAGGAGCATGAGGAGCATGAGTAACATGAGTAACATGAGGAGCATGAGTAACATGAGGAGCATGAGGAGCATGAGGAGCATGAGTAACATGAGTAACATGAGGAGCATGAGGAGCATGAGTAACATGAGGAGCATGTGGAGCATGAGTAACATGAGGAGCATGAGGAGCATGAGTAACATGAGGAGCATGAGTAACATGAGGAGCATGAGGAGCATGAGTAACATGAGGAGCATGAGGAGCATGTGGAGCATGAGTAACATGAGGAGCATGAGGAGCATGAGTAACATGAGGAGCATGAGTAACATGAGGAGCATGAGGAGCATGAGGAGCATGAGGAGCATGAGGAGCATGAGGAGCATGAGTAACATGAGGAGCATGAGTAACATGAGGAGCATGAGTAACATGAGGAGCATGAGGAGCATGAGGAGCATGAGGAGCATGAGTAACATGAGGAGCATGAGTAACATGAGGAGCATGAGGAGCATGTGGAGCATGAGTAACATGAGGAGCATGAGGAGCATGAGTAACATGAGGAGCATGAGTAACATGAGGAGCATGAGGAGCATGAGGAGCATGAGGAGCATGAGGAGCATGAGGAGCATGAAGAGCATGAGGAGCATGAGGAGCATGAAGAGCATGAAGAGCATGAAGAGCATGAGGAGCATGAGGAGCATGAAGAGCATGAAGAGCATGAAGAGCATGAAGAGCATGAGGAGCATGAGGAGCATGAAGAGCATGAAGAGCATGAGGAGCATGAGGAGCATGAGTAACATGAGTAACATGAGGAGCATGAGGAGCATGAGGAGCATGAGTAACATGAGGAGCATCAGTAACATGAGTAACATGAGGAGCATGAAGAGAATGAGGAGAATGAGTAACATGAGTAACATGAGGAGCATGAGTAACATGAGGAGCATGAAGAGAATGAGGAGCATGAGTAACATGAGTAACATGAGGAGCATGAGGAGAATGAGTAACATGAGGATCATGAGGAGCATCAGTAACATGAGTAACATGAGGAGCATGAGGAGCATCAGTAACATGAGTAACATGAGGATCATGAGGAGCATCAGTAACATGAGTAACATGAGGATCATGAGGAGCATCAGTAACATGAGTAACATGAGGAGCATGAAGAGAATGAGGAGCATGAGGAGCATGAGGAGCATGAGGAGCATGAGGAGCATGAGGAGCATGAGGAGAATGAGGAGAATGAGTAACATGAGGAGAATGAGGAGAATGAGTAACATGAGGAGAATGAGGAGAATGAGGAGAATGAGGAGAATGAGTAACATGAGGAGCATGAGGAGCATGAGGAGAATGAGGAGAATGAGTAACATGAGGAGCATGAGGAGAATGAGTAACATGAGGAGCATGAGGAGCATGAGTAACATGAGGAGCATGAGGAGCATGAGGAGCATGAGGAGCATGAGGAGCATGAGGAGCATGAGGAGCATGAGTAACATGAGGAGCATGAGGAGAATGAGGAGCATGAGTAACATGAGGAGCACGAGGAGCATGAGTAACATGAGTAACATGAGGGGCATGAGTAACAGAAGGAGCATGAGTAACATGAGGAGCATGAGGAGAATGAGTAACATGAGTAACATGAGGAGCACGAGGAGCATGAGTAACATGAGTAACATGAGGAGCATGAGTAACATGAGGAGCATGAGTAACATGAGGAGCATGAGGAGCACGAGGAGCATGAGTAACATGAGTAACATGAGGAGCATGAGTAACATGAGGAGCATGAGTAACATGAGGAGCATGAGGAGAATGAGTAACATGAGTAACATGAGGAGCATGAGTAACATGAGGAGCATGAGGAGCATGAGGAGCATGAGGAGCATGAGGAGCATGAGGAGCATGAGGAGCATGAGTAACATGAGTAACATGAGGAGCATGAGGAGCATGAGGAGCATGAGTAACATGAGGAGCATGAGGAGCATGAGGAGCATGAGTAACATGAGTAACATGAGGAGCATGAGGAGCATGAGGAGCATGAGTAACATGAGTAACATGAGGAGCATGAGGAGCATGAGTAACATGAGTAACATGAGTAACATGAGGAGCATGAGGAGCATGAGGAGCATGAGTAACATGAGGAGCATGAGGAGCATGAGTAACATGAGGAGCATGAGTAACATGAGTAACATGAGGAGCATGAGGAGCATGAGTAACATGAGGAGCATGAGTAACATGAGTAACATGAGTAACATGAGTAACATGAGGAGCATGAGGAGAATGAGTAACATGAGGAGCATGAGGAGCATGAGTAACATGAGGAGCATGAGGAGCATGAGGAGCATGAGTAACATGAGGAGAATGAGGAGAATGAGTAACATGAGGAGAATGAGGAGAATGAGTAACATGAGGAGCATGAGGAGAATGAGGAGCATGAGGAGCATGAGGAGCATGAGGAGCATGAGGAGAATGAGTAACATGAGGAGCATGAGGAGAATGAGTAACATGAGGAGCATGAGGAGCATGAGTAACATGAGGAGCATGAGGAGCATGAGGAGCATGAGGAGCATGAGGAGAATGAGGAGCATGAGGAGCATGAGGAGCATGAGTAACATGAGGAGCATGAGGAGCATGAGTAACATGAGGAGAATGAGGAGAATGAGGAGCATGAGGAGCATGAGGAGAATGAGTAACATGAGGAGCATGAGGAGAATGAGTAACATGAGGAGCATGAGGAGCATGAGGAGCATGAGGAGCATGAGGAGCATGAGGAGCATGAGGAGAATGAGGAGCATGAGGAGCATGAGGAGCATGAGGAGAATGAGTAACATGAGGAGCATGAGGAGAATGAGTAACATGAGGAGCATGAGGAGCATGAGGAGCATGAGTAACATGAGGAGAATGAGGAGAATGAGGAGCATGAGGAGCATGAGGAGAATGAGTAACATGAGGAGCATGAGGAGAATGAGGAGCATGAGGAGAATGAGGAGAATGAGTAACATGAGGAGCATGAGGAGAATGAGTAACATGAGGAGCATGAGGAGCATGAGGAGCATGAGTAACATGAGGAGAATGAGGAGAATGAGGAGCATGAGGAGCATGAGGAGAATGAGTAACATGAGTAACATGAGGAGCATGAGGAGCATGAGGAGAATGAGGAGCATGAGGAGCATGAGGAGAATGAGTAACATGAGGAGCATGAGGAGAATGAGTAACATGAGTAACATGAGGAGCATGAGGAGCATGAGTAACATGAGGAGAATGAGGAGAATGAGGAGCATGAGGAGCATGAGGAGAATGAGTAACATGAGGAGCATGAGGAGAATGAGTAACATGAGGAGCATGAGGAGCATGAGGAGCATGAGGAGCATGAGGAGCATGAGTAACATGAGGAGCATGAGGAGCATGAGTAACATGAGGAGAATGAGGAGAATGAGGAGCATGAGGAGCATGAGGAGAATGAGTAACATGAGGAGCATGAGGAGAATGAGTAACATGAGGAGCATGAGGAGCATGAGTAACATGAGGAGAATGAGGAGCATGAGGAGCATGAGGAGAATGAGTAACATGAGGAGCATGAGGAGCATGAGGAGCATGAGGAGCATGAGGAGCATGAGGAGAATGAGGAGCATGAGGAGCATGAGGAGCATGAGTAACATGAGGAGCATGAGGAGCATGAGGAGCATGAGGAGCATGAGGAGCATGAGGAGAAAAAGGAGCAAGAGGAGCATGAGGAGCATGAGGAGAAAGAGGAGCATGAGAAGCATGAGGAGAAAAAGGAGCATGAGGAGCATGAGGAGCATGAGGAGAAAAAGGAGCAAGAGGAGCATGAGGAGCATGAGGAGCATGAGGAGAAAAAGGAGCATGAGGAGCATGAGGAGCATGAGGAGCATGAGGAGAAAAAGGAGCAAGAGGAGCATGAGGAGCATGAGTAACATGAGGAGCATGAGGAGCATGAGGAGCATGAGGAGCATGAGGAGAATGAGTAACATGAGGAGCATGAGGAGAATGAGGAGCATGAGGAGCATGAGGAGCATGAGGAGCATGAGGAGAATGAGTAACATGAGGAGCATGAGGAGAATGAGTAACATGAGGAGCATGAGGAGCATGAGTAACATGAGGAGAATGAGGAGAATGAGGAGCATGAGGAGCATGAGGAGAATGAGTAACATGAGGAGCATGAGGAGAATGAGTAACATGAGGAGCATGAGGAGCATGAGTAACATGAGGAGAATGAGGAGAATGAGGAGCATGAGGAGCATGAGGAGAATGAGTAACATGAGGAGCATGAGGAGCATGAGGAGCATGAGGAGCATGAGGAGCATGAGGAGCATGAGGAGAATGAGTAACATGAGGAGCATGAGGAGAATGAGTAACATGAGGAGCATGAGGAGCATGAGTAACATGAGGAGAATGAGGAGAATGAGGAGCATGAGGAGCATGAGGAGAATGAGTAACATGAGGAGCATGAGGAGCATGAGGAGCATGAGGAGCATGAGGAGCATGAGGAGCATGAGGAGAATGAGGAGCATGAGGAGCATGAGGAGCATGAGGAGCATGAGTAACATGAGGAGCATGAGGAGCATGAGGAGCATGAGGAGCATGAGGAGCATGAGGAGCATGAGGAGCATGAGGAGAAAAAGGAGCAAGAGGAGCATGAGGAGCATGAGGAGCATGAGGAGCATGAGGAGAATGAGTAACATGAGGAGCATGAGGAGAAAAAGGAGCAAGAGGAGCATGAGGAGCATGAGGAGAAAAAGGAGCAAGAGGAGCATGAGGAGCATGAGGAGCATGAGGAGCATGAGGAGAATGAGTAACATGAGGAGCATGAGGAGCATGAGGAGCATGAGGAGAATGAGGAGCATGAGGAGCATGAGGAGCATGAGGAGCATGAGGAGCATGAGGAGCATGAGGAGCATGTGGAGCATGAGGAGCATGAGGAGCATGAGGAGAAAAAGGAGCAAGAGGAGCATGAGGAGCATGAGGAGCATGAGGAGCATGAGGAGAATGAGTAACATGAGGAGCATGAGGAGCATGAGGAGAAAAAGGAGCAAGAGGAGCATGAGGAGCATGAGGAGCATGAGGAGCATGAGGAGAATGAGTAACATGAGGAGCATGAGGAGCATGAGGAGCATGAGGAGAATGAGGAGCATGAGGAGCATGAGGAGCATGAGGAGCATGAGGAGCATGAGGAGCATGAGGAGCATGAGGAGCATGAGGAGAAAAAGGAGCATGAGGAGCATGAGGAGCATGAGGAGCATGAGGAGAAAAAGGAGCAAGAGGAGCATGAGGAGCATGAGGAGCATGAGGAGAAAAAGGAGCAAGAGGAGCATGAGGAGCATGAGGAGCATGAGGAGAAAAAGGAGCAAGAGGAGCATGAGGAGCATGAGGAGCATGAGGAGAAAAAGGAGCAAGAGGAGCATGAGGAGCATGAGGAGCATGAGGAGAAAAAGGAGCAAGAGGAGCATGAGGAGCATGAGGAGCATGAGTAACATGAGGAGCATGAGGAGCATGATAACTCTCCAGTAATGACAGAAGTCATTGTAAATGTTTGAGGTTTTTGGATAAAGGGATTAATAATTATTTGGATCAGTAATCTAAAGTTAAGATCATGGTAACCCACCAATAATGACTCGAGTGTCATCAAATCCGTCAGAAGCAATTACTATCCAGAATCTCCCAGAACCTCCCAAAAACTTCAGTCATTAGAGAGTTATCTAGAGATGGTGGTCCAGATGGTGGTCCAGATGGTGGTCCAGATGGTGGTCCAGTGGTGGTCCAGTGGTGGTCCAGATGGTGGTCCAGTGGTGGTCCAGTGGTGGTCCAGATGGTGGTCCAGTGGTGGTCCAGTGGTGGTCCAGTGGTGGTCCAGATGGTGGTCCAGTGGTGGTCCAGTGGTGGTCCAGATGGTGGTCCAGTGGTGGTCCAGTGGGTTAAACCATGGAACTGATATGCAGAAGGTTGCTGGTTCGATCCCAGCGGTCACCACCAGTGTGTCCTTGAGCAAGGCACTTTACTCCATGTTGCTCCAGGGGGATTGTCCCTGTAATAAGGGACATAACGCTTTGTAAGTCGCTTTGGATAAAAGCGTCTGCCAAATGCATAAATGTAAAATGTAAATGTTATCATGTTTATCACATTAATAATGAACCTGTGTACAGTAGCTCTTATCCTCTGAGCTGTGAGATTGGCCAATAGTGGACGTCCTCACTCAACTGACCTGATCTTGTTAGTTAGTAGTAGTTACTAGAATGTTAATATTGCATTACTCATGCGTTCCTGTGTATGTATTCATTAATGATGGAACAGTGTCAGTGTTGCGGAATCAGATGTTTATCATAAACTCTCTCAATGCCTTATAAAACACAGGGAAACTGGCTGGAATATTAGCGTTATTTCCTCTTCGTCATATTTTCTCACATGTTTCCACTGGCGTGTGAACTGCTTCTTCCTCTGATTGTTGTAAGGCTGTAACACACACACACACACACACACACACACATTGTTCACGTGCTTCGCCTCAATATGTGTGAGCGATGAACGCTGTTCCAGAAACACATCCTGCAACGACTGACCAATACACATACAGTTATGTGTAAATAACCGTACATATATTACATTATAGTCTAACTAATATGAAACTGAACAGGGACATCTGTGTTTTACAGCTGACTTCACCGAAACAAGAGACACACACACCCATGCATTTATTACAATAACTCTTCGCTCCATGTGCCATAACACTCATGAGGTCTGATTTCCAGATCAGCGTTTGCCAAGACTCTGTGTTGGAGGACTTCACTGAATTATTTCTTGGATGTTGAGAGTTTCCCGCTCATGTTCGTGAACCTCGTCTGAACTACAGCTTGTGCTTTTCTCTTCATTTTCCTGTGCTTTTCATACGAGCTTCTCCCCGTCTCCTGTGATTTCTGCTGAATGTACAGTATTTATTACCGTACGTGTGTTTCCTGTGGACCAGAACCTCCTAAAAGTGCTCTCAGGGTCTTTATATGAGTCATTTCTGTTGTATAAAGGTTATTAATTGAGTTCATTTATTTATACAGCCGCAACTAAACAAACCAAACGGCAAAGGCGATGGTGGAAAAGAAGCTAACTTTATGAAGACGAGAATAGTTTCTGTGCGCAAAAAACCCTAAATAACGACTTATATAGTGATGACGATTTCAAAACACAGCATCATGAAGCTTCGAAGCGTTATGAATCAGTGAGTCGATTCAGCGGTTCAGAGCGTTATGAATCAGTGAGTCGATTCAGCGGTTCAGAGCGTTATGAATCAGTGAGTCGAATCAGCTGTTCAGAGCATTATGAATCAGTGAGTCGATTCAGCGGTTCAGAGCGTTATGAATCAGTGAGTCGAATCAGCTGTTCAGAGCGTTATGAATCAGTGAGTCGATTCAGCAGTTCAGAGCGTTATGAATCAGTAAGTCGAATCAGCGGTTTGGAGCGTTATGAATCAGTGAGTCGATTCAGCGGTTCAGAGCGTTATGAATCAGTGAGTCGATTTAGCGGTTCAGAGCGTCATGAATCAGTGAGTCGATTCAGCGGTTTGGAGCGTTATGAATCAGTGAGTCAATTCAGCGGTTTGGAGCGTTATGAATCAGTGAGTCGATTCAGCGGTTCAGAGCGTTATGAATCAGTGAGTCGATTCAGCGGTTTGGAGCATTATGAATCAGTGAGTCGATTCAGCGGTTCAGAGCGTTATGAATCAGTGAGTCAATTCAGCGGTTCAGAGCGTTATGAATCAGTGAGTCGATTTAGCGGTTCAGAGCGTCATGAATCAGTGAGTCGATTCAGCGGTTTGGAGCGTTATGAATCAGTGAGTCAATTCAGCGGTTTGGAAAGTTATGAATCAGTGAGTCGATTCAGCGGTTCAGAGCGTTATGAATCAGTGAGTCGATTCAGCGGTTTGGAGCATTATGAATCAGTGAGTCGATTCAGCGATTCAGAGCGTTATGAATCAGTGAGTCGATTCAGCGGTTCAGAGCGTTATGAATCAGTGAGTTGATTCAGCGGTTTGGAGCATTATGAATCAGTGAGTCGAATCAGCGGTTCTGAGAGTTATGAATCAGTGAGTCGATTCAGCGGTTCAGAGCGTTATGAATCAGTGAGTCGATTCAGCGGTTTGGAGCGTTATGAATCAGTGAGTCGATTCAGCGGTTCAGAGCGTTATGAATCAGTGAGTTGATTCAGCGGTTTGGAGCGTTATGAATCAGTGAGTCGATTCAGCGGTTCATAGCACTATGAATCAGTGAGTCGATTCAGCGGTTCAGAGCGTTATGAATCAGTGAGTTGATTCAGCGGTTTGGAGCATTATGAATCAGTGAGTCGATTCAGCGGTTCAGAGCGTTATGAATCAGTGAGTCGATTCAGCGGTTCAGAGCGTTATGAATCAGTGAGTCGATTCAGCGGTTTGGAGCGTTATGAATCAGTGAGTCGATTCAGCGGTTCAGAGCATTATGAATCAGTGAGTCGATTCAGCGGTTTGGAGCGTTATGAATCAGTGAGTCGATTCAGCGGTTCAGAGCGTTATGAATCAGTGAGTCGATTCAGCGGTTCAGAGCGTTATGAATCAGTGAGTCGATTCAGCAGTTTGGAGCGTTATGAATCAGTTAGTAGATTCAGCGGTTCAGAGCGTTATGAATCAGTGAGTCGATTCAGAGGTTCAGAGCGTTATGAATCAGTGAGTCGAATCAGCGGTTTGAATCGCCAAATTTCAGCAATTTGGCAGTTTGACACACGATCCGAATCATCATTCGACTCACTGATTCATAACGCTCCAAACCGCTGAATCGACTCACTGATTCATAACGCTCTGAACCGCTGAATCGACTCACTGATTCATAACGCTCCAAACCGCTGAATCGACTCACTGATTCATAACGCTCTGAACTGCTGAATCGACTCACTGACTCATAACGCTCTGAAGCTTCATGAGGCCGTGTTTTGAAATCGTCATCACTATATAAGTCGTTATTTAGGGTTTTTTGTGCACAGAAACTATTCTCGTCTTCATAAAGTTATTGTAGAGCCGCTGTAGTGAGATGGACTTTGTAACTTTAGTCTTTAGTGTCTTTTAAGGGTCTTGACAGTGTAAAGTTGAGCCAATGGAGGCCTTTCAGAGCATCAGCTTTACACTAAAATATCTTCATTTGTGTCTGAAGATGAACGGAGGTCTGACGGGTGTCCAACCACATGAGGCTCAGTCATTAATCACACAATTTACAGTTTTGGGTGAACTAACTCTTTAAAGGTGTCATGAACTGGCTTTTAAAAAAAAATGTTATACTGTTGTCTGAGGTCAATTTATGACGTTTGTGTGGTTTTTATATTCAAAAACCTCATCATGAATCAGTGATAGGCTATCTTCTTTTTGTTGTTTAATTTGATGCAAAAAAAAAAAAAAAAAAAGTTTTTTTTTTATTATTTGATGCCATTTGAACAACACCATCTTCATACATCTTACAAACTGTTATAAAAATGTAATGCATGCTTATCTCTGCGGTCTTACTGTGTGTCGTTTGTGTGTCACACACACACACACACACACACACGCACACACGCACGCACACGCACGCACACACGCAAACGCGCGCACACACGCGCACACATGCGCACACACACGCACACACACGCACACACACTCGTCTCATACGCATGTCCTTCAGCTGCAGAAATGAACTCAGACCCAGAAGGAGCTGTAATGGAGCGGCTCTGACTCATGAGCATGAGCTCAGCTGGATCTGGTCCTCAGCTTCACTCTAATGCACCAATAGTGTTGAAACACTCTGGAATCCATCAAGAAGAAGCAAAAGAGCCACGAGATTTCCCAGCGGAATGAGGAATGAGGCGCTGATACTCTCAGAAACACCCACAGGCATGAGAACAAGAGCTAGTCTAATCTACAGCTGGTCTAGAGCTGGTCTAGTGCTGGTCTACAGCTGGTCTAGTGCTGGTCTAGAGCTGGTCTAGTGCTGGTCTAGTGCTGGTCTAGAGCTGGTCTAGAGCTGGTCTAGTGCTGGTCTAGAGCTGGTCTAGTGCTGGTCTAGTGCTGGTCTAGAGCTGGTCTAGAGCTGGTCTAGTGCTGGTCTAGTGCTGGTCTAGTGCTGGTCTAGAGCTGGTCTAGTGCTGGTCTAGTGCTGGTCTAGAGCTGGTCTAGTGCTGGTCTAGAGCTGGTCTAGTGCTGGTCTAGAGCTGGTCTAGAGCTGGTCTAGTGCTGGTCTAGAGCTGGTCTAGTGCTGGTCTAGAGCTGGTCTAGTGCTGGTCTAGTGCTGGTCTAGAGCTGGTCTAGAGCTGGTCTAGTGCTGGTCTAGTGCTGGTCTAGAGCTGGTCTAGTGCTGGTCTAGAGCTGGTCTAGTGCTGGTCTAGAGCTGGTCTAGAGCTGGTCTAGAGCTGGTCTACAGCTGGTCTAGTGCTGGTCTAGAGCTGGTCTAGTGCTGGTCTAGTGCTGGTCTAGAGCTGGTCTACAGCTGGTCTAGAGCTGGTCTAGAGCTGGTCTAGAGCTGGTCTAGTGCTGGTCTAGAGCTGGTCTAGAGCTCGTCTAGAGCTGGTCTAGAGCTGGTCTAGTGCTGGTCTAGAGCTGGTCTAGAGCTGGTCTACAGCTGGTCTAGAGCTGGTCTAGAGCTGGTCTAGTGCTGGTCTAGTGCTGGTCTAGAGCTGGTCTAGTGCTGGTCTACAGCTGGTCTAGAGCTGGTCTAGTGCTGGTCTAGTGCTGGTCTAGAGCTGGTCTAGTGCTGTTCTACAGCTGGTCTAGAGCTGGTCTAGTGCTGGTCTAGTGCTGGTCTAGAGCTGGTCTAGTGCTGGTCTAGTGCTGGTCTAGAGCTGGTCTAGTGCTGGTCTAGAGCTGGTCTAGTGCTGGTCTAGAGCTGGTCTAGAGCTGGTCTAGTGCTGGTCTAGTGCTGGTCTAGAGCTGGTCTAGTGCTGGTCTAGAGCTGGTCTAGAGCTGGTCTAGTGCTGGTCTAGTGCTGGTCTAGAGCTGGTCTAGAGCTGGTCTAGTGCTGGTCTAGTGCTGGTCTAGTGCTGGTCTAGAGCTGGTCTAGAGCTGGTCTAGTGCTGGTCTAGTGCTGGTCTAGAGCTGGTCTAGAGCTGGTCTAGAGCTGGTCTAGAGCTGGTCTAGTGCTGGTCTAGTGCTGGTCTAGAGCTGGTCTAGTGCTGGTCTAGTGCTGGTCTAGAGCTGGTCTAGAGCTGGTCTAGTGCTGGTCTAGTGCTGGTCTAGAGCTGGTCTAGAGCTGGTCTAGAGCTGGTCTAGAGCTGGTCTATTTCTGGTCTAGTGCTGGTCTAGAGCTGGTCTAGTGCTGGTCTAGAGCTGGTCTAGTGCTGGTCTAGAGCTGGTCTAGAGCTGGTCTAGTGCTGGTCTAGAGCTGGTCTAGTGCTGGTCTAGAGCTGGTCTAGAGCTGGTCTAGTGCTGGTCTAGTGCTGGTCTAGTGCTGGTCTAGTGCTGGTCTAGAGCTGGTCTAGTGCTGGTCTAGAGCTGGTCTAGAGCTGGTCTAGTGCTGGTCTAGAGCTGGTCTAGAGCTGGTCTAGTGCTGGTCTAGAGCTGGTCTAGTGCTGGTCTAGTGCTGGTCTAGAGCTGGTCTAGAGCTGGTCTAGTGCTGGTCTAGTGCTGGTCTAGAGCTGGTCTAGAGCTGGTCTAGTGCTGGTCTAGTGCTGGTCTAGAGCTGGTCTAGAGCTGGTCTAGTGCTGGTCTAGAGCTGGTCTAGAGCTGGTCTAGTGCTGGTCTAGTGCTGGTCTAGTGCTGGTCTAGAGCTGGTCTAGAGCTGGTCTAGTGCTGGTCTAGTGCTGGTCTAGAGCTGGTCTAGTGCTGGTCTAGAGCTGGTCTAGTGCTGGTCTAGAGCTGGTCTAGAGCTGGTCTAGAGCTGGTCTACAGCTGGTCTAGTGCTGGTCTAGAGCTGGTCTAGTGCTGGTCTAGAGCTGGTCTAGTGCTGGTCTAGTGCTGGTCTAGAGCTGGTCTAGAGCTGGTCTAGTGCTGGTCTAGTGCTGGTCTAGAGCTGGTCTAGTGCTGGTCTAGAGCTGGTCTAGTGCTGGTCTAGAGCTGGTCTAGAGCTGGTCTAGAGCTGGTCTACAGCTGGTCTAGTGCTGGTCTAGAGCTGGTCTAGTGCTGGTCTAGTGCTGGTCTAGAGCTGGTCTAGAGCTGGTCTACAGCTGGTCTAGTGCTGGTCTAGAGCTGGTCTAGTGCTGGTCTAGAGCTGGTCTAGAGCTCGTCTAGAGCTGGTCTAGAGCTGGTCTAGTGCTGGTCTACAGCTGGTCTAGTGCTGGTCTAGTGCTGGTCTAGAGCTGGTCTAGAGCTGGTCTAGAGCTGGTCTAGAGCTGGTCTAGTGCTGGTCTAGTGCTGGTCTAGAGCTGGTCTAGTGCTGGTCTACAGCTGGTCTAGAGCTGGTCTAGTGCTGGTCTAGTGCTGGTCTAGAGCTGGTCTAGTGCTGTTCTACAGCTGGTCTAGAGCTGGTCTAGTGCTGGTCTAGTGCTGGTCTAGAGCTGGTCTAGTGCTGGTCTAGTGCTGGTCTAGAGCTGGTCTAGTGCTGGTCTAGAGCTGGTCTAGTGCTGGTCTAGAGCTGGTCTAGAGCTGGTCTAGTGCTGGTCTAGTGCTGGTCTAGAGCTGGTCTAGTGCTGGTCTAGAGCTGGTCTAGAGCTGGTCTAGAGCTGGTCTAGTGCTGGTCTAGTGCTGGTCTAGAGCTGGTCTAGAGCTGGTCTAGTGCTGGTCTAGTGCTGGTCTAGTGCTGGTCTAGAGCTGGTCTAGAGCTGGTCTAGTGCTGGTCTAGTGCTGGTCTAGAGCTGGTCTAGAGCTGGTCTAGAGCTGGTCTAGAGCTGGTCTAGTGCTGGTCTAGTGCTGGTCTAGAGCTGGTCTAGTGCTGGTCTAGTGCTGGTCTAGAGCTGGTCTAGAGCTGGTCTAGTGCTGGTCTAGTGCTGGTCTAGAGCTGGTCTAGAGCTGGTCTAGAGCTGGTCTAGAGCTGGTCTATTTCTGGTCTAGTGCTGGTCTAGAGCTGGTCTAGTGCTGGTCTAGAGCTGGTCTAGTGCTGGTCTAGAGCTGGTCTAGAGCTGGTCTAGTGCTGGTCTAGTGCTGGTCTAGAGCTGGTCTAGAGCTGGTCTAGTGCTGGTCTAGTGCTGGTCTAGTGCTGGTCTAGAGCTGGTCTAGTGCTGGTCTAGAGCTGGTCTAGAGCTGGTCTAGTGCTGGTCTAGAGCTGGTCTAGAGCTGGTCTAGTGCTGGTCTAGAGCTGGTCTAGTGCTGGTCTAGTGCTGGTCTAGAGCTGGTCTAGAGCTGGTCTAGTGCTGGTCTAGTGCTGGTCTAGAGCTGGTCTAGAGCTGGTCTAGTGCTGGTCTATTGCTGGTCCTAGAGCTGGTCTAGAGCTGGTCTAGTGCTGGTCTAGTGCTGGTCTAGAGCTGGTCTAGAGCTGGTCTAGAGCTGGTCTAGAGCTGGTCTAGTGCTGGTCCACAGGAGGGCTAGATCACATGCCGAGCTTCAGCTGCTTCTCCAACAGATAACAGTGACCCGTGCTTCTGTACAGTAGGAGAGCAGAACAATAACACGTGAAGCCACTGGCCTGTTTATTATCCTCATGTCTGCAGGGTTAGATCACTGATGACTCAAATCTGAAGATCGCGGATGGTGTGTGTGTGTGTGTGTGTGTGAGTGAGTCACTTTTGTCCCCTGTGGTTCCTCCTGTCACAGAAGATGGCAGTCGTGATGTTGTCATGTACACAGAATGTTTGTGATCTGACTTCTAACCTCTTGGAGATGAATGTTGAGAAGGATCTTCTGCCATTGTGTGTGTGTGTGTGTGTGTGTGTGTACGTGTGTGCGTGTGCGTGTGCGCGCGTGCGTGCGTGCGTGTGTGTGTGTGATCTGCAGTTTGCTGGACTCCAGCTGAAGTGTTGCTCAATCTCAGTTAGATGGAACAGCTGTCCTCGCGCTTCACATTCGCTCTGCATGTCCAGGGTTTGCTCCCTCAGAGAGAACTGAACCCGGTCAGTGAAGTGGAGCTGGTCTAGAGCTGGTCTACTGCTGGTCTAGAGCTGGTCTAGAGCTGGTCTAGAGTTTATGAGCTGGACTCCGCTGGGCTTTATTGGTGAACATGAGTCGCCAGGCGATTACAAAACACCCACAGGATGCTTGAGCAGCACAATCTACAGGCTGCATAACTTACCTCTGACACCACTCATATTAATAATGAAATATATCACTGATCTCTGACAGAAGGAACTCCTGCAGATGAGGAATGAGTGAATGAGGAACGAGTGAATGATGAACGAGTGAATGATGAACGAGTGAATGATGAACGACTGAATGATGAACGAGTGAATGATGAACGAGTGAATGATGAACGAGTGAATGATGAATGAGTGAATGATGAATGAGTGAATGATGAACGAGTGAATGATGAACGAGTGAATGATGAACAAGCGAATGATGAATGAGTGAATGATGAACGAGTGAATGATGAACGAGTGAATGATGAATGAGTGAATGATGAACGAGTGAATGAGGAACGAGTGAATGATGAACGAGTGAATGATGAACGACTGAATGATGAATGAGTGAATGATGAACGAGTGAATGATGAACGAGTGAATGATGAATAAGTGAATGATGAATGAGTGAATGATAAACGAGTGAATGATGAACGAGTGAATGATGAATAAGTGAATGATGAATGAGTGAATGATGAACGAGTGAATGATGAACGAGTGAATGATGAACGAGTGAATGATGAACGAGTGAATGATGAATGAGTGAATGATGAACGAGTGAATGATGAACGAGTGAATGATGAATGAGTGAATGATGAACGAGTGAATGATGAACGAGTGAATGAAGAACGAGTGAATGATGAATGAGTGAATGATGAATGAGTGAATGATGAATGAGTGAATGATGAACGAGTGAATGATGAACGAGTGAATGATGAATGAGTGAATGATGAACGAGTGAATGCTGAACGAGTGAATGATGAATGAGTGAATGATGAACGAGTGAATGCTGAATGAGTGAATGATGAATGAGTGAATGATGAACGAGTGAATGCTGAATGAGTGAATGATGAATGAGTGAATGATGAATGAGTGAATGATGAACGAGTGAATGATGAATGAGTGAATGATGAACGAGTGAATGCTGAATGAGTGAATGATGAACGAGTGAATGATGAACGAGTGAATGATGAATGAGTGAATGATGAATGAGTGAATGATGAACGAGTGAATGATGAATGAGTGAATGATGAACGAGTGAATGATGAACGAGTGAATGATGAACGAGTGAATGCTGAATGAGTGAATGATGAACGAGTGAATGATGAACGAGTGAATGATGAATGAGTGAATGATGAATGAGTGAATGATGAACGAGTGAATGATGAATGGGTGAATGATGAACGAGTGAATGATGAACGAGTGAATGATGAACGAGTGAATGATGAATGAGTGAATGCTGAACGGGTGAATGCTGAACGAGTGAATGATGAACGAGTGAATGATGAACGAGTGAATGATGAACGAGTGAATGATGAATGAGTGAATGATGAATGAGTGAATGATGAACGAGTGAATGCTGAATGAGTGAATGATGACTGAGTGAATGATGAATGAGTGAATGAGGAACGAGTGAATGATGAACGAGTGAATGATGAATGAGTGAATGATGAACGAGTGAATGATGAACGAGTGAATGATGAACGAGTGAATGATGAACGAGTGAATGATGAACGAGTGAATGCTGAATGAGTGAATGATGAATGAGTGAATGATGAATGAGTGAATGATGAACGAGTGAATGATGAATGAGTGAATGATGAACGAGTGAATGATGAACGAGTGAATGCTGAATGAGTGAATGATGAACGAGTGAATGATGAATGAGTGAATGATGAACGAGTGAATGATGAATGAGTGAATGATGAACGAGTGAATGATGGACGAGTGAATGATGAACGAGTGAATGATGAACGAGTGAATGATGAATGAGTGAATGATGAACGAGTGAATGCTGAACGAGTGAATGATGAATGAGTGAATGATGAACGAGTGAATGCTGAATGAGTGAATGATGAATGAGTGAATGATGAATGAGTGAATGATGAATGAGTGAATGATGAACGAGTGAATGCTGAATGAGTGAATGATGACTGAGTGAATGATGAATGAGTGAATGAGGGAACGAGTGAATGATGAACGAGTGAATGATGAATGAGTGAATGATGAACGAGTGAATGATGAATGAGTGAATGATGAACGAGTGAATGATGAACGAGTGAATGATGAACGAGTGAATGCTGAATGAGTGAATGATGAATGAGTGAATGATGAATGAGTGAATGATGAACGAGTGAATGATGAATGAGTGAATGATGAACGAGTGAATGCTGAATGAGTGAATGATGAATGAGTGAATGATGAACGAGTGAATGATGAACGAGTGAATGATGAACGAGTGAATGCTGAATGAGTGAATGATGAACGAGTGAATGATGAATGAGTGAATGATGAACGAGTGAATGATGAATGAGTGAATGATGAACGAGTGAATGATGAACGAGTGAATGCTGAATGAGTGAATGATGAACGAGTGAATGATGAACGAGTGAATGATGAACGAGTGAATGATGAACGAGTGAATGATGAACGAGTGAATGAGGAACGAGTGAATGATGAATGAGTGAATGATGAACGAGTGAATGATGAATGCGTGAATGATGAATGAGTGAATGATGAACGAGTGAATGATGAATGAGTGAATGATGAACGAGTGAATGATGACTGAGCCTTTAATAAAGTCGAACATTAGAGCTCCTCGTTCTCATCAAACGCATCAACATTATAATATTAAATATGAACTAATGGCACATGTCTTATATTATGGTCTGTCAGTCCCTGAGCTCATGATCTGTGTTGAAGCTCTACAGCATCAGTCTAGAGCCGGACACATAGTTGGTGTCTCTGAAGAGGTTGGTCTGGCCGCGGTCAGCTGTGCTGCGTTTGCAGCGGCTGCATCGCTCCAACTTCACAAACTGATCTATCAGAGTCTGACCAGCAAACCCTGAGGAAACACCAACACATCATTACATCATCATCATCATCATCATTACATCATCATCATCATCATTACAGCATCATCATCATCATCATCATCATCATCATCATCATCATTACAGCATCATCATCATCATCATCATCATCATCATCATTACAGCATCATCATCATCATCATTACATCACCATCATCATCATCATCATCATCATCATCATCATCATCATCATCATCATCATCATTACAGCATCATCATCATCATCATCATCACCATCATCATCATCATCATCATCATCATCATCATCATCATCATTACAGCATCATCATCATCATTACATCATCATCATCATCATCATCATCATCATCATCATCACCATCATCATCATCATCATCATCATCATCATCATTACAGCATCATCATCATCATCATTACATCATCATCATCATCATCATCATCATCATCATCATCATCATTACAGCATCATCATCATCATCATCATCATCATCATTACAGCATCATCATCATTACATCATCATCATCATCATCATCATCATCATCATCATTACAGCATCATCATCATCATCATCATCATCATCATTACAGCATCATCATCATTACATCATCAATCATCATCATCATCATCATCATCACCATCATCATCATCATTACAGCATCATCATCATTACATCATCATCATCATCATCATCATCATCACCATCATCATCATCATTACAGCATCATCATCATCATCATCATCATTACATCATCATCATCATCATCATCATCATCACCATCATCATCATCATTACAGCATCATCATCATTACATCATCATCATTACATCATCACGTCTCTCATTTATGACATCCTCCCATCCATCCATCATTCATCCATCCATCATCCACCCATCATCCATCCATCATTCATCCATCCATCATCCACCCATCCATCATCCACCCATCATCCATCCATCATTCACCCATCCATCATCCACCCATCATCCACCATCATCCATCCATCCATCATCCACCCATCATCCACCCATCATCCATCCATCATTCACCCATCCATCATCCACCCATCATCCATCCATCATTCACCCATCCATCATCCACCCATCATCCACCCATCATCCATCCATCCATCATCCACCCATCATCCACCCATCATCCACCCATCATCCATCCATCATTCACCCATCCATCATCCACCCATCATCCACCCATCATCCATCCATCCATCATCAACCCATCATCCACCCATCATCCACCCATCATCCATCCATCATTCACCCATCCATCATCCACCCCATCATCCATCCATCATTCACCCATCCATCATCCACCCATCATCCATCCATCATTCACCCATCCATCATCCACCCATCATCCATCCATCATTCACCCATCCACCCATCCAGCCTTCCATCACCCATCCATCCACCCACACACCCATCATCCATCCACAATCCACCCATCCATCATTCATCCATCTATCATCCATCCATCATTCACCCATCCATCACCCATCCATCCATCACCCATCCATCCACCCATCACCCTTCCACCCATCCACACATCCATCACCCATCCATCCATCCATCACCCATCCATCCATCACCCATCCATCCATCACCCATCCATCAGTCACCCATCCATCACCCATCCAATCATCATTCACTCGTTCATCATTCACTCGTTCATCATTCACTCGTTTATCATTCACTCGTTCATCATTCACTCATTCATCATTCACTCGTTCATCATTCACTCATTCATCATTCACTCGTTCATCATTCACTCGTTCATCATATACTCGTTCATCATTCACTCGTTCATCATTCACTCGTTCATCATTCAGTCGTTCATCATTCAGTCGTTCATCATTCACTCGTTTATCATTCACTCGTTCATCATTCACTCGTTCATCATATACTCGTTCATCATTCACTCGTTCAACATTCACTCGTTCATCATTCACTCGTTCATCATTTACTCGTTCATCATTCACTCGTTCATCATTTACTCGTTCATCATTCACGCATTCATCATTCACTCGTTCATCCTTCACTCATTCTTCATTCACTCGTTCATCATTCACTCGTTCATCATTCAGTCGTTCATCATTCAGTCGTTCATCATTCACTCGTATCATTCACTCGTTCATCATTCACTCGTTCATCATTTACTCGTTCATCATTCACTCGTTCATCATTCACTCGTTCATCATTTACTCGTTCATCATTCACGCATTCATCATTCACTCGTTCATCATTCACTCATTCTTCATTCACTCGTTCATCATTCACGCATTCATCATTCACTCGTTCATCATTCACTCATTCTTCATTCACTCGTTCATCATTCACTCGTTCATCATTCACTCGTTCATCATTCACTCGTTCATCATTCACTCGTTCATCATTCACTCGTTCATCATATACTCGTTCATCATTCACTCGTTCAGCATTCACTCATTCATCATTCACTCGTTCATCATTCACTCGTTCATCATTCACTCGTTCATCGCTCACTCGTTCATAATTCACGCGTTCATCATTCACTCGTTCATCATTCACTCGTTCATCATTCACTCGTTCATCATTCACTCGTTCATCATTCACTCGTTCATCATTCACTCGTTCATCATTCGCTCGTTCATCATTCACTCGTTCATCATTCACTCGTTCATCATTCACTCATTCATCATTCACTCGTTCATAATTCACTCGTTCCTTATTCTGTGCTGCCAGCTCTCCATCCTCCACCCCTCCCCCATGTCATGAGTTTGTCTAACCTCCT
>JARQWZ010004119.1:40000-124958 GCA_033150135.1 Gobio occitaniae | reverse complement strand
ATGCTTTAAAAACATAGTTATTGGCCAATGCCACCAATGAGCTGTACTGCTCAATATTTAGATGTTTTTTTTCACCCTGGAAATGTTTGTTATTATATACAAATGACTTTATGCATCACACTGACCGTTTTATATTCCGATTTCAACAGCAGGTAAAAGTTTACTGGTCGATACTATAGTAACAAGAATATGCACATTTGTATGTACATTTTGTTTTGTCATAGATACAGTATTTATGGAATGAACATGTATGTCTGACATATTTTGATCATTAAATGGATAGTTTTGCATGCAGTGGCTCACACAATGAAAGAATGAGAATCAGTTTTGTGCAGATTTAGTTATTGTGTGAATTGTTCTTACAGTACTCTTTTGCACACGTGCTAAAACACATGCAATTTGCTTAAATGAATGAGAAATTCAAATCTGGTGTGTAAGTGTGTAAGAGATTACAGATGGATGGATGGATGATGGATGGATGAAGAGACAGACAATTGGATGGATGGACGGATAGATAGACAGACAAGATGGATGGATGGATGATGAAGGGATGCATGGACGGACAGAAAGACAGACAGATAGATAGATAGATAGATAGATAGATAGATAGATAGATAGATAGATAGATAGATAGATGATAGATAGATAGATAGATAGATAGATAGATAGATAGATAGATAGATAGATAGATAGATAGATAGATAGATAGATAGATAGATAGATAGATAGATAGATAGATAGATAGATAGATAGATAGATAGATAGATAGATAGATAGATAGATAGATAGATAGATAGAGATGGATGGATAACAGATGGATGGACAGATAAATGGACGAACAGACAATTGGATGGACGGACGGATGATGGATGGATGGATGGATGATGGATGGACAGATGGATGGATGGATGATGAATGGATAAATGGATGAATGGATGAATGGATGATGGATGGACAGATGGATGGATGGATGACAGATGGACGAATGGATGGATGGATGGATGGATGGATGGATGATGGATGGATGGATGGATGGATGGATGGATGGATGGATGGATGAATGGATGAATGGATGAATGGATGGATGGATGGATGACAGATGGACGAATGGATGGATGGACAGATGGATGGATGGATGGATGGATGGATGGATGGATGGATGGATGGATGGATGGATGAATGGATGAATGGATGGACAGATGGATGGATGGATGGATGACAGATGGACGAATGGATGGATGGACTGATGCATGGATGGATGGATGGATAGATAGATAGATAGATAGATAGATAGATAGATAGATAGATAGATAGATAGATAGATAGATAGATAGATAGATAGATAGATAGATAGATAGATAGATAGATGGATAGATGGATGGATGGATGGATGGATGGATGGATGGATGGATGGATGGATGGATGGATACCAAAAATGACGGGTCCTTGAGCTGCTCTGTGGTTGTGAGTGTGAGGCTGGACAGATGCTGAGCTCCACAGGTGCAGGAGAGAGAGAGAGATCTGACATCTGCTGTCCTGCACACACACCTCATCATTAGATATGCAGACGTTTACATATGGATCCTCTATTCCTGCTGCAGATCTCCTGTGCCTTTACACACACACTCTCAGCACACCTGGAGGAGAAGAAGAGAAAGAAGAGAAACTGGAAACTCACTTCAATGACTGAGCACTGTATTAAAAAACATGTTTGAAAGTAAAATCATAGGTAACACTTTATAATAACTACACGCTATGAAGCATTAGTTAAGCGTTAGTAAGTAGTTAATTCATCATTTATAAAGCATTAATATACACTAATAGGCAGTTTGTTATATTCTTATTCTATATTCTTCTGTGTTGTGTTTGTTTCCTTTTTCTGTTTAGAAGAAACTGAGCCTTTAATCTCTGTAAAACTTTACGAGGCATAAATCATCCTCACTTTAGATGAGCTCAAGAAATAGTTCACTGACAACTACTAAATGTTTTATAACTACATGAATTGATCATGAATTACAGTGGAAATATGTGTTAATAAAGCATTTATTAGCACACTGAGCAACTATTACTGTATGTCTAAATAATAAGATGTATAAATGTACATTTAAATAGTTTATTAATCCTTACTTTCACTTTCTAAATGATCTGTTGAACCACTGACATCTGGTTTGTAAATAATGTAATACTTCATTTAGAAATGATAAATTTTTCATTTATAAAGTATGAAAATACAATTATTAAACACATTATAGATCAAGCTTATAAATCAAGAATAAAGCATTTATAGCTGTATTTATAAACCGCTTAGTAATGTCTATTAATGCTTTACGAATGATGAACTAACTGTTTACTAATGCTTCATAGTGTGTAGTTATTATAAAGTGTTACCAAATAATACAAAGTCCCTGTATTACATATATTAATGGTATGCATATGCAAAACAAAAATGCAATTTTGTGATTTTATATTTCAGCATCAGGAGTAAAATGTGTTTTAAACACTTTTAACCGAGATCTTGCACTCTAATCAGTTCATTGGCACTTCATTACTGCGTCCCCGTGTGTGTGAATGGCAGCTGAGCGCTTCTGTGAGTGTGTGTGTGTGTGTGTGTGTGCCAGATGAAGCTGCGCCGTTCCTCGTTAGCACCAGGAGTCTTTGGCTAAATTGGGCAACATGAGCAACAAGCACCTGCTCTCAGACTCACATCTGTCACTCAACTCCTGGATCCTCCCACCACAGGACAACAATGAGTTCAGACTGAGCTTATGATCAGCACTGCATGCTTCTCTTCTCACTCATCTCTCTTTCTCACACAATCTACCACTTCCCTCTGGCTGGAGTCACTTTCCTTTGCCTTACAAGAAAGTATTGATACGTTATATCAGAAGCATTTTGACAATCCACTTTAGGACCCTCTACTAACTACAAGTAACTTTGCTACTACATGTCAACTAGCAGTCATTAGAGTATTAGTAGACTGTGCTTAATATCTGCTAACACTTTATTTCTACTAACTACAAGTAACTTATTAACTACATGTCAACTAGCAGTCATTAGAGTATTAGTAGACTCTGCTTAATATCTGCTAACACTTTATTTCTACTAACTACAAGTAACTTATTAACTACATGTCAACTAGCAGTCATTAGAGTATTAGTAGACTGTGCTTAATATCTGCTAACACTTTATTTCTACTAACTACAAGTAACTTTGCTACTACATGTCAACTAGCAGTCATTAGAGTATTAGTAGACTCTGCTTAATATCTACTAACACTTTATTTCTACTAACTACAAGTAACTTTGCTACTACATGTCAACTAGCAGTCATTAGAGTATTAGTAGACTGTGCTTAATATCTGCTAACACTTTATTTCTACTAACTACAAGTAACTTATTAACTACATGTCAACTAGCAGTCATTAGAGTATTAGTAGACTCTGCTTAATATCTGCTAACACTTTATTTCTACTAACTACAAGTAACTTTGTAACTACATGTCAACTAGCAGTCATTAGAGTATTAGTAGACTATGCTTAATATCTGATAACTAAATAAAGTGTTATTCGTGTAAGTGGAGTGGAACTCTGTATAAACCCAATTCCACCCCTTGTACTGTATCCATGTGATATCCGTGCAGACAAAAAATAAAAATAAAATAAAAAAAATAACACTTTATTTCTACTAACTACAAGTAACTTTGCTACTACATGTCAACTAGCAGTCATTAAAGTTTAGTAGACTGTGCTTAATAGGGGTGTGCATTGGGACTGCCCACACAATTTGATTTGATTACGATTCACCAGGTAACGATTCGATTCAATTCGATTCTACGATGCATCAAAATTCTACAGCACACAACAAGGCACATTTTTAATCAGTCATGAGGCAATACAAGCAGTCAGATATTGAACAACAGATTTTATTGCCTGCTATGTGTATATTATCACTCCTGTATTTTTGACATAATGTCATTAAATAAAATAAAATTGAATGATACAGGGTATTGGATCTGTTATTTTCAAACCTGAAAAAGAAAACATAAATCACTGCTTTCAGTGCTTTGAATGAGAAATGTTTCTCTTATCTGCTTTAGGACCATTTGAAATTAAATAGAGCAATAATAACAGCCAACTTTTTCCAGCAGTGAACATAAGTGTTTTAATTCATCAGTAATCTCCCTCCGCCTCAGCCATCTTGATTGTTGTTGTTGTTGTTATGACCCCGGAAGTAATTGAAACTTCACAACTTTATTGTCCAACTCAAAGCCAGAAAATAAACAATGACATAATCGACACTTTGCCGCATCGATGCTGAATTGTGCATGCCCCGCATTGCGATGCATTGCCGAATCGATGATTGTTGACACCACTAGTGCTTAATATCTGCTAACACTTTATTTCTACTAACTACAAGTAGCTTTGCTACTACATGTCAACTAGCAGTCATTAGAGTATTAGTAGACTCTGCTTAATATCTGCTAACACTTTATTATTATTCTACTAACAACAAGTACTTTTGCAATGTCAAGTCTACTAACCTGAACCCAAACCTTAACTTTACAGTCTACTAATACTCTAATGACTGCTAGTTGACATGTAGTTGCAAAGTTACTTGTAGTTAGTAGAATATCTAAATGGGGCCATCAAAATAAAGTGTTAGCAGATATGGTACTGACGTTCATATAGGCCCACTACAGTATTTACATTATTTAAATAAGTATAAAGTATATTGTCCAAAACATGGTAATACTATGGTTCGGCTGTTTTCAGAAAGAATCGGTCCAGTGTATCTGTCTTTTATGAATATGATAAAACTAAAGACTCTTGTGAGATATAAAGGATCAACACTACTCTATAGATACTCAAGATTAGGGTTGGGTACAGAAACCCGGTGCCAATAAGGACTTCGGTTCCTCATTTCGGTGCCAAATTCAAACGTGCTTTCAAACTATTCAGTGTTTTCAACCACATCTCATGACAACTATTCAGTGTTTTCAACCACATCTCATGACAACTATTCAGTGTTTTCAACCACATCATGTTTATTTCAGGTTTCAGACATTTAAATGCTCATATAGGCTACTAGCAAAAAACACACACTGATGTCTATGAAAGCGGCAATGACAATCCTTTCAGACGGTTATAATTTGACTAACGTTACGTTTTATTCACATCAGATACATGCACATTACACAGTAACTCTATCGTTTACTCTATTCTTCTTCCAGTTCACTGGTCACTTACTTTCATGTATTTCGTGAGACGAGGATGAACTCAAGTGTTGTAAATCTGACAGATCCGATTCTGAGGCGCAAACTACATAATATTGCGGCAGCTGTGTGTCATGTGAGAAACATGACGTGTCGCCATGGAAACATTAAGGCAATGCGTTCTAAAATATTTAGCCAGAGAATATGATCATATTTCAATATAAAGCTGAAGCTCGAGGCTGGTTTGTAGCAGAGCAAGAATACAGACGACTGCTGTTATTACTGTAACTGTTATTTAGAGTAATATTAGGCTTGTTGTAGTTGGGTTAGGTGGCTTAGGTTTTACTGGGAATTTGTAAATAAGTCAATAATAATTTGTAAATAAGTAAATTGTGTTTTGTATTTATGTATATTCATATATTTAAGTATACATTAAACTTTTAATAAATGGTTCAATTTAAATAAAAAAATAAATAAAAAGCCATTTAATGTCATCCACCTCGTTTTGTGGCCTTTTTTTTTTTTAAGAAAAGTTCAGGCACCGTTTAGGCACCGGTACCGTTTTAAAAGTATCGGTTTGGCACCGGAATCGAAAAAAAACCCAAACGATACCCAACCCTACTCAAGATTAACATGAGACTGGCCGAAACTGTGTGTGTTATGACCCTTTAAAGAAAAAAGGCATGGATAAAAAGCATACATGTCTGTATTACAACAATCTAGCATACAGTAATGCTTGAAAATGTTCATTCTGCATATTTCCTACACTATTCTAAATGTACGTATATATACTTAAAAATGGACAGCTTTACTACTGTTGTCTAAACATCTGAACTCTTCCCTGTTTTTCTCTCTGAACACTTTCCGTCTAAAGCAGCGTGACCTCCATTTCCCCGTCTGGCTCGCGGGGTTTGCGCAGCCCTCCGCAATATTGCTTTTAAACGAGTTCCTATAAACAAACAATTACAAGAGAGGAAGACTTATCTGCCTCAATGGCTTCACTATGGGAAGCGTTTAATTTAAGATTTCACAGTCCCTTAGAAGAGAGAACAGGGCCAAACGAAACGTACATTCACGTTCTCAGGCCCTGCAGGAACACACACACACACACACACACACAAACACACACACACACACACACACACACACAAACACACACACACACGCCACAAGATATGTGCAAACTGAAGCGTCACACCAATTAAAAACGTGGAACTACAGTTGCAATTTGCTTGAAAAATTAAACACACACACACATCACTCTTTCTCCCTACAAACCTCCGTCTTTTCTCTTTGTGATATTTAATATTTGTAACTGTGGCGTGTATTAATCTTTGTCACGCGATTTATAGTTTATGGTAGCATGACCACATAGTAAATTAAAATATAGGTCAATTTGTGGCCTCCTCCAGCCATTAAGTTTGAATGGCCACAGCAATAATATTACATTAATGGATGAGTGTGTGGACGGGAATACGGCCCGATCGATAGATGTGTGTGTGTGTGTGTGTGTGTGTGTGTGTGTGTGTGTGTGTGTGTGTGTGTGTGTGTGTGTGTGTGTGTGTGTGTGTGTGTGTGTGGTGTGTGTGTGTGTTGTGTGTGTGTGTGTGTGTGTGTGTGTGTGTGTGTGTGTGTGTGTGTGTGTGTGTGTGTGAGTGGTGCGGTCGAGCTGAATGTGCAGAGCTGGACTCCACTGAACAGCCGTCATAAAGAGAGGATGGAGCAGGAAAGAGTGTGTTTAACTGCAGGTGGAGGAACGGTGTAATGAGGAGCAGGGTTGGGGAAAGAGTGTGTTCACAGAGTCAATTCTCAATCAGAACTTTCTGTCATTGAATTGGCTTCAGAAAGCCAGCTTACTCAAACGCTATTTTTTTAATAAGACTACATTTTTGACTGCTCCTCCTCCTAGAGCTTTAAGCGCTAGAACCTCCAAACTGGGCTCAGACCTTCAGACGGTTCTGACTCGGTCTGCTGGATCTTTTCTAACGGATCCGACTTATAGTTTTCCTAAAAAATGAAGATTAAAAATCATAAAATTCCCATTGACTTGCATTGACAGACTGTTCAACTGAGCAAAGACTGATCTATCTATCTATCTATCTATCTATCTATCTATCTATCTATCTATCTATCTATCTATCTATCTATCTATCTATCAATCTATCTATCTATCTATCCAACCATCCATCCATCCACACCAACCATCCATCCATCCATCCCATCCATCCATCCATCAATCTATCTATCTATCTATCTATCTATCTATCTATCTATCTATCTATCTATCAATCTAACTATCAATCTATCTATCTAACCTATTCCATCCATCCATCAACCATTTCCATCCATCCTACAACCATTTCCCATCCATCCATCCATCAATCCACCCATCAACCATTCCATCCATCCAACCACGACCATTTCCATCCATCCAACAACCATTTCCAACCCACCCATCAACCATTTCCATCCATCCATCAACCATTTCCATCCATCCATCAACTATTCCATCCATCCCATCAACCAATTCCATCCATCCATCCATCAACTATTCCATCCATCCATCAACCATTACCATCCATCCATCCAACGACCCATTCCATCCATCCATCAACCATTCCATCCATCCATCAACCATTTCCATCCATCCATCAACTATTTCCATCCATCCATCAACCATTTCCATCCATCCATCCATCAACTATTTCCCATCCATCCCAACAACCATTCCATCCATCCATCCATCAACCATTTCCATCCATCCATCGACCATTTCCCATCCATCCATCAACCATTCCATCCATCCATCAACCATTTCATCCATCCATCAACCAATTCCATCCATCCATCAACTATTTCCATCCATCCATCAACCATTCCCATCCATCCATCAACCAATTCCATCCAACCAACACCATTTCCATCCATCCATCAACCATTCCCATCCATCCATCAACCATTCCACCATCCACAACCCGTTCCACCCACCAACAACCCAACCACCCACCAACACCATTCCATCCATCCCACAACCATTCCCACCAACCCATCAACCATTCCACCCATCCATCAACCATTCCACCAACCACCACCAAACCCACCATCCATCACCATCCCAACCATCCATCAACCATTCCATCCATCCATCAACCCATTCCACCAACCATCAACCATTCCACCAACCACAACCCATCCATCCACCCACAACCATTCCACCACCCACCAACCATCCAACCACCACAACCAAACCATCCACCACCAAATATTCCACCAACCCATAACCATTCCCACCCAACCACCCACAAACCATTCCACCCACCCACAACCATTCCACCACCCAACAACCATTCCACCATCCATCAACTAATCCATCCAACCACAACCATACCCACCACCCACCAACCATTCCCACCAACCATCAACCATTCCCACCACCCACCAACCATTCCATCCATCCATCGACCATTCCATCCAACCACAACCAATTCCACCATCCACCAACCATTCCATCCCATCCACCAACCATTCCACCCAACCAACAACAATTCCACCCACCCATCACCAATCCAACCAACCATCACTATTTCCATCCATCCAACAACCCAATTCCAACCATCCACCACACAAATTCCACCCATCCCATCAACCATTCCACCCACCATCCAACAACTATTCCATCCACACCATATCCATCCATCCATCAACCATTTCCATCCATCCATCAACCATTCCATCCACCATCAACCATTCCCATCCATCCATCGACCATTTCCATCCATCCATCAACCATTTCCATCCATCCATCAACCATTTCCACCATCCATCAACCATTTCCAACCATCCATCAACTATTTCCATCCATCCATCAACCATTTCCAACCATCCATCAACTATTTCCATCCATCCAACAACCATTTCCATCCAACCATCCATCAACTATTTCCATCCATCCATCAACCATTTCCATCCATCCATCCATCAACTATTTCCATCCATCAACCATTTCATCCATCCATCAACCATTTCCATCCAACCATCCATCAACTATTCCATCCATCCATTAACCATTCCATCCAACCATCCATCAACTATTTCCATCCATCAACCATTTCCATCCATCCATCCATCAACTATTTCCATCCATCAACCATTTCCATCCATCCATCAACCATTTCCATCCATCCATCAACCATTCCATCCATCCATCAACCATTCCATCCATCCATCAACCATTACCATCCATCCATCCATCAACCATTTCCATCCATCCATCCATCAACCATTTCCATCCATCATCAACCATTTCCATCCATCCATCAACCATTTCCATCCATCCATCAACCATTTCCATCCATCCATCCATCAACTATTTCCATCCATCCATCAACCATTTCCATCCATCCATCCATCGACCATTTCCATCCATCCATCAACCATTTCCATCCATCCATCAACCATTTCCATCCATCCATCAACTATTTCCATCCATCCATCAACCATTTCCATCCATCCATCCATCAACTATTTCCATCCATCCATCAACCATTTCCATCCATCCATCCATCAACCATTTCATCCATCCATCGACCATTTCCATCCATCCATCAACCATTTCCATCCATCCATCAACCATTTCCATCCATCCATCAACCATTTCCATCCATCCATCAACTATTTCCATCCATCCATCAACCATTTCCATCCATCCATCAACCATTTCCATCCATCCATCAACCATTTCCATCCATCTATCAACCATTTCCATCCATCCATCGACCATTTCCATCCATCCATCAACCTTTCCATCCATCCATCAACCATTTCCATCCATCCATCAACCATTTCCATCCATCCATCAACTATTTCCATCCATCCATCAACCATTTCCATCCATCCATCAACCATTTCCATCCATCCATCGACCATTTCCATCCATCCATCAACCATTTCCATCCATCCATCAACCATTTCCATCCATCCATCAACCATTTCCATCCATCCATCAACTATTTCCATCCATCCATCAACCATTTCCATCCATCCATCAACCATTTCCATCCATCCATCAACCATTTCCATCCATCCATCAACCATTTCCATCCATCCATCAACTATTTCCATCCATCCATCAACCATTTCCATCCATCCATCCATCAACCATTTCCATCCATCCATCAACCATTTCCATCCATCCATCAACCATTTCCATCCATCCATCAACCATTTCCATCCATCCATCAACCATTTCCATCCATCCATCAACCATTTCCATCCATCCATCCATTTCCATCCATCCATCAACCATTTCCATCATCCATCGACCATTTCCATCCACCATCAACCATTTCCATCCATCCATCAACCATTTCCATCCATCCATCAACCATTTCCATCCATCCATCAACTATTTCCATCCATCCATCAACCATTTCCATCCATCCATCAACTATTTCCATCCATCCATCAACCATTTCCATCCATCCATCCATCAACTATTTCCATCCATCCATCAACCATTTCCATCCATCCATCCATCAACTATTTCCATCCATCAACCATTTCCATCCATCCATCAACCATTTCCATCCATCCATCAACCATTTCCATCCATCCATCAACCATTTCCATCCATCCATCGACCATTTCCATCCATCCATCAACCATTTCCATCCATCCATCAACCATTTCCATCCATCCATCAACCATTTCCATCCATCCATCAACTATTTCCATCCATCCATCAACCATTTCCATCCATCCATCAACTATTTCCATCCATCCATCAACCATTTCCATCCATCCATCCATCAACTATTTCCATCCATCCATCAACCATTTCCATCCATCCATCCATCAACTATTTCCATCCATCAACCATTTCCATCCATCCATCAACCATTTCCATCCATCCATCCATCAACTATTTCCATCCATCCATTAACCATTTCCATCCATCCATCCATCAACTATTTCCATCCATCAACCATTTCCATCCATCCATCCATCAACTATTTCCATCCATCAACCATTTCCATCCATCCATCAACCATTTCCATCCATCCATCAACCATTTCCATCCATCCATCAACCATTTCCATCCATCCATCAACCATTTCCATCCATCCATCCATCAACCATTTCCATCCATCCATCCATCAACCATTTCCATCCATCCATCAACCATTTCCATCCATCCATCAACCATTTCCATCCATCCATCGACCATTTCCATCCATCCATCAACCATTTCCATCCATCCATCAACCATTTCCATCCATCCATCAACCATTTCCATCCATCCATCAACTATTTCCATCCATCCATCAACCATTTCCATCCATCCATCAACTATTTCCATCCATCCATCAACCATTTCCATCCATCCATCCATCAACTATTTCCATCCATCCATCAACCATTTCCATCCATCCATCCATCAACTATTTCCATCCATCAACCATTTCCATCCATCCATCAACCATTTCCATCCATCCATCAACCATTTCCATCCATCCATCAACCATTTCCATCCATCCATCGACCATTTCCATCCATCCATCAACCATTTCCATCCATCCATCAACCATTTCCATCCATCCATCAACCATTTCCATCCATCCATCAACTATTTCCATCCATCCATCAACCATTTCCATCCATCCATCAACTATTTCCATCCATCCATCAACCATTTCCATCCATCCATCCATCAACTATTTCCATCCATCCATCAACCATTTCCATCCATCCATCCATCAACTATTTCCATCCATCAACCATTTCCATCCATCCATCAACCATTTCCATCCATCCATCCATCAACTATTTCCATCCATCCATTAACCATTTCCATCCATCCATCCATCAACTATTTCCATCCATCAACCATTTCCATCCATCCATCCATCAACTATTTCCATCCATCAACCATTTCCATCCATCCATCAACCATTTCCATCCATCCATCAACCATTTCCATCCATCCATCAACCATTTCCATCCATCCATCAACCATTTCCATCCATCCATCCATCAACCATTTCCATCCATCCATCAACCATTTCCATCCATCCATCAACCATTTCCATCCATCCATCAACCATTTCCATCAACCATTTCCATCAACCATTTCCATCCATCCATCCATCAACCATTTCCAGCCTGGTCTCATTGCGAAAATGTACCTCTGGCAACGTTTTTGCAAACCCCAAAATACGTACCAATATGTACATATCACTGCAGTTTTAAAGTGATATGTCCACTGGGTGCCGCCAAAAGCTTCGTTTTTTTCCCGGAACAGATGAGCGTCAATCTGACGTTTTGTGACATTTTTTTTTAACGTACACCTACACTAAACCCTAAACCTAACCGATAGTGTTAACAAAAGCAAATGTGACAAAAATACAATAGTAACCATGTCTTGTTAGCTTCTTTGAACTCATCTTTGAGCTCTTTTATCATGACTTGTCTTTCACGGGATTCGTACCTGAGCTTTCATTATTACAAGTACAAATCTGTACCAGCTGAGCTACTGAGCAAACTTATTATATAAAAAAAGCCGAGCATATGGAGCAGATTAAGTGACGCAAACTCCAAAATTTATTCATTTACATGGAAAAAAAAAACGATAAAAAGTGCTTGCTGTTTTACTGCCTCTAGTGTTCATTTCACTTTGAAACTGCAGAGATATGTACATATTGGTACGTATTTTGGCGGTTTGCAAAAACGTTGCCAGAGGTACATTTTCACAATGAGACCAGGTTGACCATTTCCATCCATCCATCGACCATTTCCATCCATCCATCAACTATTTCCATCCACCCATCAACCATTTCCATCCATCCATCCATCAACTATTTCCATCCATCAACCATTTCCATCCATCCATCCATCAACTATTTCCATCCATCCATCAACCATTTCCATCCATCCATCCATCAACCATTTCCATCCATCCATCAACCATTTCCATTCATCCATCCATCAACCATTTCCATCCATCCATCCATCAACCATTTCCATCCATCCATCCATCAACTATTTCCATCCATCAACCATTTCCATCCATCCATCAACCATTTCCATTCATCCATCCATCAACCATTTCCATCCATCCATCCATCAACCATTTCCATCCATCCATCCATCCATCAACTATTTCCATCCATCAACCATTTCCATCCATCCATCCATCAACTATTTCCATCCATCAACCATTTCCATCCATCCATCCATCAACCATTTCCATCCATCCATCCATCAACTATTTCCATCCATCAACCATTTCCATCCATCCATCCATCAACCATTTCCATCCATCCATCAACCATTTCCATCCATCCATCCATCAAACATTTCCATCCATCCATCAACCATTTCCATCCATCCATCAACCATTTCCATCCATCCATCCATCAACCATTTCCATCGATCCATCCATCAACTATTTCCATCCATCAACCATTTCCATCCATCCATCCATCAACTATTTCCATCCATCAACCATTTCCATCCATCAACCATTTCCATCCATCCATCCATCAAACGACCATTTCCATCCATCCATCCATCCATCAACCATTTCCATCCATCAATCCATCGACCATTTCCCTCCATCCATCAAATGACCATTTCCATCCATCCATCCATCAACTATTTCCATCCATCAACCATTTCCATCCATCAACCATTTCCATCCATCCATCGACCATTTCCATCCATCCATCCATCCATCAACTATTTCCATCCATCCATCAACCATTTCCATCCATCCATCCATCGACCATTTCCATCCATCCATCAACCATTTCCATCCATCCGTCCATCGACCATTTCCATCCATCCATCAACCATTTCCATCCATCCATCCATCAACTATTTCCATCCATCCATCGACCATTTCCATCCATCCATCAACCATTTCCATCCATCCATCAACCATTTCCATCCATCCATCCATCAACCATTTCCATCCATCCATCGACCATTTCCATCCATCCATCCATCAACTATTTCCATCCATCCATCGACCATTTCCATCCATCCATCCATCAACTATTTCCATCCATCAACCATTTCCATCCATCAATCCATCGACCATTTCCATCCATCCATCAATCGACCATTTCCATCCATCCATCCATCAACTATTTCCATCCATCCATCTACCATTTCCAGCCATCCATCCATCAACTATTTCCATCCATCCATCAACCATTTCCATCCATCAACCATTTCCATCCATCCATCCATCGACCATTTCCATCCATCCATCAACCATTTCCATCCATCCATCCATCAACTATTTCCATCCATCCATCGACCATTTCCATCCATCCATCAACCATTTCCATCCATCCATCAACCATTTCCATCCATCCATCCATCAACCATTTCCATCCATCCATCGACCATTTCCATCCATCCATCCATCAACTATTTCCATCCATCCATCGACCATTTCCATCCATCCATCCATCAACTATTTCCATCCATCCATCGACCATTTCCATCCATCCATCCATCAACTATTTCCATCCATCCATCGACCATTTCCATCCATCCATCCATCAACTATTTCCATCCATCCATCAACCATTTCCATCCATCCATCCATCTACCATTTCCATCCATCCATCCATCAACTATTTCCATCCATCAACCATTTCCATCCATCAATCCATCGACCATTTCCCTCCATCCATCAATCGACCATTTCCATCCATCCATCCATCAACTATTTCCATCCATCAACCATTTCCATCCATCAACCATTTCCATCCATCCATCGACCATTTCCATCCATCCATCCATCCATCAACTATTTCCATCCATCCATCAACCATTTCCATCCATCCATCCATCGACCATTTCCATCCATCCATCAACCATTTCCATCCATCCATCAACATTTTCCATCCATCCATCCATCAACTATTTCCATCCATCCATCGACCATTTCCATCCATCCATCAATCGACCATTTCCATCCATCCATCCATCAACTATTTCCATCCATCCATCTACCATTTCCAGCCATCCATCCATCAACTATTTCCATCCATCCATCAACCATTTCCATCCATCAACCATTTCCATCCATCCATCCATCGACCATTTCCATCCATCCATCCACCATTTCCATCCATCCATCCATCAACTATTTCCATCCATCCATCGACCATTTCCATCCATCCATCAACCATTTCCATCCATCCATCAACCATTTCCATCCATCCATCCATCAACCATTTCCATCCATCCATCGACCATTTCCATCCATCCATCCATCAACTATTTCCATCCATCCATCGACCATTTCCATCCATCCATCCATCAACTATTTCCATCCATCCATCGACCATTTCCATCCATCCATCAACCATTTCCATCCATCCATCAACCATTTCCATCCATCCATCCATCAACCATTTCCATCCATCCATCCATCAACCATTTCCATCCATCCATCAACCGTTTCCATCCATCCATCAACCATTTACTTCCATCCATCGACCATTTCCATCCATCCATCGACCATTTCCATCCATCCATCAACCATTTCCATCCATCCATCAACCATTTCCATCCATCCATCCATCAACCATTTCCATCCATCAACCATTTCCATCCATCCATCAACCATTTCCATCCATCCATCCATCAACTATTTCCATCCATCCATCAACCATTTCCATCCATCCATCAACCATTTCTATCCATCCATCAACCATTTCCATCCATCCATCCATCAACCATTTCCATCCATCAACCATTTCCATCCATCCATCAACCATTTCCATCCATCCATCAACCATTTCCATCCATCCATCAACCATTTCCATCAACCATTTCCATCCATCCATCAACCATTTCCATCCATCCATCAACCATTTCCATCAACCATTTCCATCCATCCATCAACCATTTCCATCCATCCATCGACCATTTCCATCCATCCATCAACTATTTCCATCCATCCATCAACCATTTCCATCCATCATCAACCATTTCCATCCATCAACTATTTCCATCCATCCATCGACCATTTCCATCCATCCATCAACTATTTCCATCCATCAACTATTTCCATCCATCCATCGACCATTTCCATCCATCCATCAACTATTTCCATCCATCAACCATTTCCATCCATCCATCAACCATTTCCATCCATCCATCAACCATTTCCATCCATCTATCAACCATTTCCATCCATCGACCATTTCCATCAACCATTTCCATCCATCCATCAACCATTTCCATCCATCCATCAACCATTTCCATCCATCAACTATTTCCATCCATCCATCGACCATTTCCATCCATCCATCAACTATTTCCATCCATCCATCAACCATTTCCATCCATCCATCAACCATTTCCATCCATCCATCAACCATTTCCATCCATCTATCAACCATTTCCATCCATCCATCAACCATTTCCATCCATCCATCAACCATTTCCATCCATCCATCGACCATTTCCATCCATCAACTATTTCCATCCATCCATCGACCATTTCCATCCATCCATCAACCATTTCCATCCATCCATCAACCATTTCCATCCATCCATCAACCATTTCCATCCATCAACTATTTCCATCCATCCATCGACCATTTCCATCCATCCATCAACCATTTCCATCCATCTATCAACCATTTCCATCCATCCATCAACCATTTCCATCCATCCATCAACCATTTCCATCCATCCATCAACCATTTCCATCCATCTATCAACCATTTCCATCCATCCATCAACCATTTCCATCCATCCATCAACCATTTCCATCCATCATCAACCATTTCCATCCATCCATCAACCATTTCCATCCATCCATCAACCATTTCCATCCATCCATCAACCATTTCCATCCATCAACTATTTCCATCCATCCATCGACCATTTCCATCCATCCATCAACTATTTCCATCCATCCATCAACCATTTCCATCCATCCATCAACCATTTCCATCCATCCATCAACTATTTCCATCCATCCATCAACCATTTCCATCCATCCATCAACCATTTCCATCCATCTATCAACCATTTCCATCCATCCATCGACCATTTCCATCCATCGACCATTTCCATCCATCCATCAACCATTTGCATCCATCAACCATTTCCATCCATCCATCAACCATTTCCATCCATCCATCAACCATTTCCATACATCCATCCATCAACCATTTCCATCCATCAACCATTTCCATCCATCCATCGACCATTTCCATCCATCAACCATTTCCATCCATCCATCCATCAACCATTTCCATCCATCCATCAACCATTTCCATCCATCAACCATTTCCATCCATCCATCGACCATTTCCATCCATCAACCATTTCCATACATCCATCCATCAACCATTTCCATCCATCCATCAACCATTTCCATACATCCATCCATCAACCATTTCCATCCATCAACCATTTCCATCCATCCATCGACCATTTCCATCCATCCATCCATCCGTTCTTCTTTCCGTCCTTCTGTACGTCCGTCTATCCATCCATCTAGCAAAATGTTAAATCATGCTAGAAACATGCTAGCTATAAAATCAATAAATCATGATAGCAACGTATTAATTCATTATTACCAATGTTCTAAATCATGCTAACAACCTGCTAATAATGCTAGCAACATGTAAAATCACGCTAGCAAACATGCTAAATCATGTTATAAACATGGCAAATCATGCTAGAAACATGTTAAATAATGATAGCAATAGTTTTTCAAAATAAGTACCTAGTCAAGAGAGTATCACTGCCTCTGAATACTTCACTATATAACATGTGTACGCCAACAGAGTACAGAGATGTCCAAATACATAATATTCAAAAAATAATAGGCAGAAAGTCCCCAGATGACCTACAACTTCTGCTGAGATTCTGAAGTGCGCATTCAATGGACACTTTACTCTCCCATGAGCCCACAGGAGAGGAGTTTTGAATGGAAGTGAAGTGAATAATGGATTGTTCTTGTTGCTGTCAAGTACTGTAAATATCAATGCTTCAATACTTTGGAAAGGACACAAATCTCTACTGGTATGTCCACATGTTTATTGATGCATTAATTCAATAAAGAACTTCTGATGAAGTAACATAATTTTAATATGCAAGAGTGAGGTATTAATACATTAATGTATTCCCGGCCATACTACAATCTAAAACAACCCAATCACTGGGTTAGAACAACCCAATCACTGGGTTAGAACAACCCAATCACTGGGTTAAAACAACCCATTCACTGGGTTAAAACAACCCATTCACTGGGTTAAAACAACCCAATCACTGGGTTAGAACAACCCATTCACTGGGTTAAAACAACCCAACCGCTGGGTTAATATCACCATTCACTGGGTTAGAACAACCCAATCGCTGGGTTAAAACAACCCATTCACTGGGTTAGAACAACCCAATTGCTGGGTTTGTCCATTTTCAAACCAACTTGGGTTGTTTTTAACCCAGCATTTTTTGGATGCATTAATTCAATAAAGAATGTCTGATGAAGTAAAATTATTTTAATATGCAAGAGTGAGGTATTAATACATTAATATATTCCCGGCCATACTACAATCTAAAACAACCCAATCACTGGGTTAAATGACCCAATGTACTGGGTTAAATCAATCCAATCTCTGGGTTAAAACAACCCATTCGCTGGGTTAGAACAACCCAATTGCTGGGTTAAAACAACCCAACCGCTGGGTTAAAACAACCCAATTGCTGGGTTAAAACAACCCATTCGCTGTGTTAGAACAACCCAATTGCTGGGTTTGTCCATTTTCAAACCAACTTGGGTTGTTTTTATCCCAGCATTTTTTGGATGCATTACTTCAATAAAGAACGTCTGATGAAGTAACATTATTTTAATATGCAAGTGTGAGGCATTAATATATTTCCGGCCATACTACAATCTAAAACAACCCAATCGCTGGGTTAAAACAACCCATTCACTGAGTTAAAACAACACAATAGCTGGGTTCAAACAACCCAACCGCTGAGTTAAGACAACCCAACTGCTGGGTTAAAACCACCCATTCGCTGGTTTAGAACAACCCAATGGCTGGGTTAAATGACCCAATGTGCTGGGTTAAAACAACCCAATCACTGGGTTAAAAAGACCAAATGTGCTGGGTTAAAACAACCCAACTGCTGGGTTAAAACAACCCATTTGTTGGGTTAGAACAACCCAATTGCTGAGTTTGTCCATTTTCAAACCAACTTGGGTTGTTTTTAACCCAGCATTTTTTTTATGCAATAATTCAATAAAGAACGTCTGATGAAGTAACATTATTTTAATATGCAAGTGTGAGGCATTAATATATTCCCGGCCATACTACAATCTAAAACCTAAACCTCGATACATCTTGGACTTGCCAAAACAATCGTACATGTGCATGTAAAGTGACACAGCCGGCATCAATGCAAATTTCTGGCGTTGCGTCACATTTTTATGTCACAGCATTGAAAACAAAGGATTCATATTGCTCAGATGGTTCGAAAAATTCCTTATGCATATGCACAGACATATGCCCTCATATAGAGTAACACGTCCGCCCCTGGCCTGTCCTTTTGTCCTGCTATTTTATTGTCCCGGATCCCCCGGAGCATCTGCCCAGGCTCAGCTCATTGTCCCCTGCGGTGTCACACAAACGGAGCTCAATTAGGAAGCTGAACTCGCTACAGCCACACCGGGGTTTGAGCCTGTGGCCTGTCACAGCACCTGCCACACACATGTCCATCACTGTGAAGCCTCTGTAACCAAACCCCTCTTCAATTACACTGCACTAAAAATAGCATCTGTGGACCTTTCCTGCGCCTGTAATGTTAGAAAGCTTGTGGCATTAATTGTTAAACACTGTATTTGTGAATGTGTGCACCCCCAGAAGGCCGACAGCCACTTCAGACGGGGTTCTGATATTCAATATGGTGAATGAAGGAGCCAGAGGTCATTGACGAAAAGTGTGTGCGGGTTTGGATATTGTCTAGACACTATGAAGGCATATTAGTAGACATCTGAAAATCTAGACTTCATAGGGTGTGTTGGAAATCACCCCCTCATTCCCTGTACATTAGTCCACTAATGTAGTCCACTTGAGGGAGTGAATGACAACGAGTGAGTGAATCCGGACACTAGTGAGCCGGAAGGGCCGCCGCTTTTTGCACAGCTCCTGTACACTCTAAAAAAATGCTGGGTTAAAAACAACCCAAGTTGGGTTGAATATGGACAAACCCAGCGATTGGGTTGTTTTAAGCAAACATTTAACCCAACAGCTGGGTTAAAACAACCCACTCACTGGATTAAAACAACCCAATCGCTGGGTTAAAACAACTCATACACTGGGTTAAAACAACCCAACCGCTGGATTAAAACAACCCAACTGCTGTATTAAAACAACCCAACCACTGGATTAAAACAACCCAACCGCTGGGTTAGAACAACCCAATCGCTTGGTTAAAACAACCCAAACGCTGGGTTAAAACAACCCAACCGTTGTATTAAAACAACCCAACCGCTGGATTAAAACAACCCAACCGCTGTATTAAAACAACCCAACAGCTGTATTAAAACAACCCAATCGCTGGATTAAAACAACCCAACCGCTTGGTTAAAACAACCCAACCGCTGTATTAAAACAACCCAACCGCTGTATTAAAACAACCCAATCGCTGGATTAAAACAACCCAACCGCTGGGTTTAAACAACCCATTCGCTGGGTTAGAACAACCCAATCGCTGGGTTAAAACAACCCATTCGCTGAGTTAGAACAACTCATACACTGGGTTAAAACAACCCAACCGCTGGATTAAAACAACCCATTCGCTGGGTTAAAACAACCCATTCGCTGGATTAAAACAACCCATTCGCTGGGTTAAAACAACCCAACCGCTGTATTAAAACAACCCAACCGCTGTATTAAAACAACCCAATCGCTGGATTAAAACAACCCAACCGCTGGGTTTAAACAACCCATTCGCTGGGTTAGAAAAACCGAATCGCTGTATTAAAACAACCCAACCGCTGTATTAAAACAACCCAATCGCTGGATTAAAACAACCCAACCGCTGGGTTTAAACAACCCATTCGCTGGGTTAGAAAAACCGAATCGCTGGGTTAAAACAACCCAACCGCTGGGTTTAAACAACCCATTCGCTGAGTTAGAACAACCCAATTGCCAGAAACGCTCAATTCGCGCCGCCTCATTCGAAAGAATCGCGTCGCAGAATGTCAATTTGCGTCTTTGCATTGAATTAACATGTAAATCACTCGTGCAAAACGTTTAATTCACGTCTGGTGTGACAAGAGTTGGGAGGAGTGCCCTCTGGTGGAGATTATAGGCACTCCAGCGCGCGGCAATATGCAATTTTCTGTCAAATCTGTCAAATCAAATCTTCAAAATGGCTCTGACTTTCTGGAACTAGCGTCAACTTGTCGTGTAGTGTTAAAGTAAAAGTCTGAGTAAAAGTTGTGTAGTGTATCCTAGCCTTTAGTGAACACTGCACCAGAAGGACAAATCTAAAGGCAATAGACGAACATGAGGGAGGGTTGCTCATGAAGATGTTGTTTTTGAGTTTGCATTGAGTTTGGTCAGACTACAAACGCCTGCACAGATTTGAAACAGCAAAATATTTGACCTCAATGACATTATTTATCAAATAAATATGTGTAGGCCTATTCCTTTTATGAATATATAATAAAACACAACAACCGTCTTAAACGGAGAAACATCGAAGCACATAAAAGAGCAAAACCAAAGAGAAAAGGAGCCATTCAGTCCTATTGTCATGGTGCATTTATCGCAGGGTTACAACTCCTGCAGTAAAACACACAGTACATATATAGGGTCTCGGTGTTGACCTCTGACCTCCAGCTACTTCCACATGTCAGGGTTGGATGAATACTGTCGTTAATGGGTAAACTGGGCTGCCCGCGCTTCAATGAAACCACTGACCTCATTAACCGGCACCATCAAAGATCTATTCAAGCTGGTTTCACTGGGCCTTTTCAAATGCAACGCTAACAATGAGAGACAAGGACGTTAGACAGAGAAGTGCTCCAATATGTTACGCCAATTCAGTGAGTGAGTGATTGTAGACGGCAAGTGAAAGCGACATCAGCGTGCCTTTAAAGCATTAAAGATTATCATATCTTAAATATTTCAGTTCATGAGCTGTACATGAAAACATTGTTGTGGTGGATTTAGTCAATCAAGTGGATTTCAGAGTTGATCTTAAACTTATAGTTGATAAAAACAAGCCGGGTTAAAACAACCCATTCACTGGATTAAAACAACCCAATCGCTGGGTTAAAACAACCCATTCACTGGATTAAAACAACCCAATCGCTGGGTTAAAACAACCCCCACCCGCTGGGTTAAAACAACCCATTCGCTGGGTTAAAACAACCCCCACCCGCTGGGTTAAAACCACACCCACCCGCTGGGTTAAAACCACACCCACCCGCTGGGTTAAAACAACCCATTCGCTGGGTTAAAACAACCCCCACCCGCTGGGTTAAAACCACACCCACCCGCTGGGTTAAAACCACACCCACCCGCTGGGTTAAAACAACCCATTCGCTGGGTTAAAACAACCCATTCACTGGATTAAAACAACCCAATCGCTGGGTTAAAACCACACCCACCCGCTGGGTTAAAACAACCCATTCGCTGGGTTAAAACAACCCATTCACTGGATTAAAACAACCCAATCGCTGGGTTAAAACCACACCCACCCGCTGGGTTAAAACAACCCCCACCCGCTGGGTTAAAACAACCCCCATCCGCTGGGTTAAAACAACCCATTCGCTGGGTTAGAACAACCCAACTGCTGTATTTAAACAACTCAACCGCTGTATTAAAACAACCCAACCGCTGGATTAAAACAACCCAACTGCTGGTGTTAAAACAACCCAACCGCTGTATTAAAACAACCCAACCGCTGTATTAAAACAACCCAACTGCTGTATTAAAACAACCCATTCGCTGGGTTAAATGAACCAATGTGCTGGGTTAAAACAGCCCAATCGATGGGTTAAATGAACCAATATACTGGGTTAAAACAAACCAATTGCTGGGTTAAATGACCCAGTGGGCTGGGTTAAAACAACGGCAAGTGAAAGCGACATCAGCGTGCCTTTAAAGCATTAAAGATTGTCATATCTTAAATATTTCAGTTCATGAGCTGTACATGAAAACATTATTGTGGTGGATTTGGTCAATCAAGTTCGGATTTCAGAGTACATCTTAAACTTATAGTTGATAAAAACATGATTTATTTCAATATTTTAGTTTAGTGGCTAATGCTTCACAACCAAAAACACACTTTTTTGTATCAAAGTGTGCTAATTTGCTATGCGTCAATAATAAAGTGAGTATTAGCTTGTAAAAAGGTTACAATACAGTGCATCGGTTACTTTTTTAGTGACATTGCTTCCAAAAGTATTTCTTCCATCCATAGGGATGTTAAAAAACTCTTTGTTAAAGTGTTAAAGCTACGATTTGAAGCAAAAAAAACACTTGAAAATCGGACAAAAATATAGTGAGGGAAAGAACTACAATCCCATGAAGCATTGCAAACTACATAGTCGATGGAGAAATATAAAACTACTAATTTAAAAATGCTACTTTTATATATAATATGACAGGTGAAGTGAGTAACACTGATGATCTCTGTTAGTGGGTGGGATATATTAGGCAGCAAGTGAACATTTCATCCTCAGAGTTGATGTGTTAGAAGCAGGAGAAATGGCCAAGAGTAAGGATTTGAGCGAGTTTGACAAGGGCCAGATTAGAAACTTCCTCAAATATTTTATTTTGTTAATATTTTTTCTGTACAAATGCGACCGTAAATAGTGATGAAGCCAAAATATAAAAGTTCTAGTAACTTTTTTCATATTTCCCTTAACAGAGTGGATGTACTGAGGTTGACCACATCAAATTTGAAAGATAAAAAGGATAAAAAGGGTAAGAAGAGACAACGCACAAATGCTTCAGGAATGGTTTGAGGAGCACAACAACGAGTTCGAGTCCAAATTCCCCAGATCTCAATCCAATCGAGCATCTGTGGGATACAGTATACACACACACACACACACACACATACTTATGCATTTTGAGAGTCATTTGCAGTGCTTCAAGAGAGTGGGCGGAGCTTTGCTTGTTTCGACTCTCTGATTGGTGGAATTTTCTGTACAGCATTATGGGTAATGTAGTTTTTCACCACGAATTCTGCTGTTAAACATGATTATTTTAAAACTAAGTTGAAATAAGCAAATACCATCCATTAACAACCCACAGTTCTGTCTTTACTGGTTTATAAGTTATAATTTACAATTCCCTATGGAGAAATTGAGAGGAGTATTTACTTCCGACTGTTGCACTTATTACACGACTGTATATTAAAGATAAGAAATTGACGTGAAATCATAAACCATTGGTACGTTCATTTTTTAGGAAAATGCTGCTGCTCTTAAAGGGATAGTTCACCCAAAAATGAAATGTTGATGTGTATCTGCTCACCCCAGGGCATCCGAGATGTAGGTGTGTTTGTTTCTTCAGTAGAACACAAATGAAGATGTGTAACAGTGTGATAGTCTATAATGATGTCTATGGGGATATTTTAGAGTATGAGAGCAATGAGAGTAAAAACACACAGACATACGAATCCTTATCAAACCTGCGGCTCGTGGGACACACTGATGTCTGAAGACACCAAACCATCAGTTTCTGCCAGAAACCCAACAGTATTTATGTTCTTTTTTTTACCTCTTATCAGACGAATGTCATCTAGTTTTCCCAGCGGCATAACTTCCGGCGAATAAGGTCAAAATACTGGCCCAATCATAGATATATATACGTAGATGCCTCATTCGACCGATCCGCGCAGGCACTAATGAGGAATCTATGTATATATCTATGATCGCGCTGACCCCAGAGCCGCGTGGAGCAGTTATATGATTTTTTATGGACTTCAAAAACAGAGCAACTATCACTGCTATTATAATGCTTGGATTAGCCAGAACATTTTTAATATAACTCAGATTTTATTCGTCTGAAAGAAGAATGTCATACACACCTCGGATGACTTGAGGGAGAGTAAATCATGGGCTAATTTTTTAAGCTGTGCACCGTACGCCAATGGTCAAAAGTCTGGCTCTGTGAGCCTAAAGATGCATTAACTTCTATCAGGATGAAGTACAGTTCTGGGATGTGGCCATGAGCTGAAGCCACACTTCCTCTTCCTCTCTCTCTCTCTCTCTCTGTCTTTGTGTGAGACTGTCACAGCACTCTGTGTTGAGAGATAGCACCATATGTTGTCTAGCCTCTCTGGGAGAGATGATGCTGTGAGTGCATGTGGCTGAGGGCAAACTTTGAATAGGAGATAAGCTAGAAAGAATGAATCTTTTTCATTTGCAGCTTTTCGGCCTTTCCTTCTTGCACGTTGGTGACTAAAACGGATAGTTCTGATTATTATTAATTTGTGATTTAGTGTGGTAGATGCACATGAGGATTTTGTTTTGTTAGCAAATCACTAACCAGTACAATTTTGCAAACCATCAACACACTTTAACTTAAAGCGAATCACAGATTGATCCAAATTAAAAGCCGTATGCAAATGACGTCTAGCATAGAGAGTAGGGTGTTTGTTTTGAAGGGAAAGCGACGAAAGAGCGCGTGTTCAGAATTCATCCTGGATGTGTTTTCATTACCACTTTGCATCTTGAGCAGCGCGGTTCAGTCCTGCTCTAAATCACAGGATGGATTGTTAGGCACGCGTGTTATTAATTTTTTCAGGTCCCGTGGCGTCTGTATGAATCTTAATGCTGCTGACTGGGCTGCTTGTGTTATCGACTTTCTTTAAAATATGAAGAGGTTTGCTGGAAGCGCCCAGGGTCATTAGCTGATGAGTGGGCTCAAATCCCTCTCCGAGGCTGTGTGGCTTCACCGTGTTAAATGTGCTCCTAAAATATTCATAATCATACTCACACACACATAATACTTGAGCGTGGCTGTTGAGCAGCGTGTGTGTGTGACAATCAATATTTAAATGCATTCCTGTTTTTGTGTGTGTGGTTAATTAGCTGCAGTTCTCAAGCCAAGAAGTTTGGGCTGTCAGTGACAAGATAATTGCTATTTCATAAATGCTTCTGCTCACCACTTGGTTAAAATCACAATCTGAGGGTTGCATTTTGGGTTTGGGTCTTGCATTGGGCACTACTTTAACTTACGCTAGCAGTGGATTTATCTTTCTAAAAACGATCTGACGCTCTTTCCTTGTTGTTATAATGTTTAGTCGTATTAAACTGGATTTTGGCTGTTTTCTATTGGCTTTTCATCAGCAAATGCTCGCCTTTAAATCAAAAACTGGATGTTTCGGGACACTGCTGGACTTAAAGGGATAGTTCACCCAAAAATGAACATTAGCCCATGATTTACTCACCCTCAAGTCATCCGAGGTGTGTATGACATTCTTCTTTCAGACGAATAAAATCTGAGTTATATTAAAAATGTTCTGGCTAATCCAAGCATTATAATAGCAGTAATAGTTGCTCTGTTTTTGAAGTCCATAAAAAGTGCATCTGTCCATCATATAACTGCTCCACGCGGCTCTGGGGTGTTAATAAAGGCCTTCTGAAGCGAATCGATGCGTTTGTGTAAGAAAAATATCCATATTTAAAAATGTATTTCATTTTTTCTATGGCTCTGCATCAGCTGCGCCATCACTTCCGGCGAATAAGGTCAAAATACCGGCGCGATCATAGATATATACATAGATTCCTCATTAGTGCCTGCGCGGATCGGTCGAATGAGGCATCTACGTATATATATCTATGATCGGGCCAGTATTTTGACCTTATTCGCCGGAAGTTATGCCGCTGGGAAAACTAGATGACATTCGTCTGATAAAAGGTAAAAAGAACATAAATACTGTTGGGTTTCTCGCAGAAACTGATGGTTTGGTGTCTTCAGACATCAGTGTGTCGCCACGAGCCGCAGGTTTAATAAGGATTCGTATGTGTGTGTGTTTTTACTCTCATTGCTCTCATACTCTAAAATATCCCCATAGACATCATTATAGACTATCACACTGTTACACATCTTCATTTGTGTTCTACTGAAGAAACAAACACACCTACATCTCTGATGCCCTGGGGTGAGCAGATACACATCAACATTTTGTTTTTGGGTGAACTATCCCTTTAAATGTATAACTACACAGTAACACGGACACCTTAAAATAAAGTTTAACCACTTTAAGCCGGGCTCAACATTAACACTTGTCCGATTTTTTTGAAGGGGCAAGTGAAAGAGAATTTTACTTGAACATTTTGAATGAAATCGTTTGAGTCAAAGATTCAAAGACTCATTCATGAATGAATCAGCCGTTTGAACGAATCGTTTGAATGAATGACTCAATTACTCACTCATTAAGACGGTCATTTGGCCTACTGGCGTCTTAGTTTGATGTCTAAAAGTATAATGCTGCGTTCACATCAAATGCGAATAGAGTGTCAAAATCGCATCTACCGCATCTAGTTGGACACTTTTGAATCCATTCGTGCGTCCACAGCGAATTGGACACACATATAAATCGAGGGTTTGAAGTGAAATAGACGCGCAAAATAATCTCCTGGAGAAATATGTCATAAAACACCTGCCTCTTTTCATTTTCATAAAAAAATATATTAAACATTAACCCATTTGTGCCCAAATTTTTCTTAATTGTTTCATGCATATAGTCATGTTAATAGTGTCCTATGTGAACATGTTCTGCATTTATTTTCCTCAAGTTTTAGTTTTTTTTCTTGAAAATCGTATTTGAATGTGCGGCAACTAAAGTTGCCGGTGGCCAAATATGTCGTATGCACCCCTTCAATGTCAAATTTGACTAGGATGAGAAAATTTGGCATCTAACGCAAAATAACTGCTTTCAACAGATCAATCTTTATTCACAAAAAATCACAAACAAACGTATTATGTATAAAAGTCGAAGAACATTCGATGTAAACTCAAAAAAGCTGCATCTATCTTATAATCTGTTGAATATGAAAATACAACAAACAACAAATACATTTCTCTTAAAATGGTGGAACATAGTGCAGAACAAAGTAACTAACAGGGCATTGTGTATCAAAAAGTTAAATGAAAATAAATTAATATAATGACGAAAAAATTACATCTATGTAACCAAAATAAATAAATAGTCCCATAGTATTCAATGGCTGACTGTAGAAGGTAATTTCATATAATAATGTAAATGTAAACTCATGTCTGAATTTCCACATTATAATGTAATCATAAGCTACTAGTCATAAAATGAATGAGGGTCCTTGACTGATTAGAATGAAACGCATCCAAACTGGATGAAGGGTCCTCAATATTTGGGCTCTTACAAGACATAATATCATAAAATATGATATTTTTCCCTATCAAATTAAGGTCTACTATGCAGTAGAGTTGTCAGTTAAAGGGTTAAGTTGTGTTTTAGGTGGTATATTATGAAAGCAAAAAGCACTAAAGACCAAAAATCTTGATTTATGAACTTGTTAACACAGCACATTTCCCCATTATATGTACTTACAAGTCATTTGCCCACCGGCAACTATAGTTACCACTTGGACTTTTGACTAAGTATTCGAAAAACTGTAGATCTTGTAAGAATTGTTTTGTTTGGATGATTCTAGAGACCTTCACGATTATGTAGATATATATATATGTCAACAAAAAATACTTATTAGTAGCATGAAAATAACCTTTCTTTGGGAGGGTTTGCCTTAGCTATGCTTCCTGGAAGTAGGGGTAGGAAGTTGGCAGTCTCATGTGACAGGAAGGAAGTTAATACCTTTTTTTTCTATTGAAATCCTTTATTTGGTTGTTTTCTTGTGTGTCATTGAGATATAAAACATGGATAATATCTAGAAAAATACTTACAAAAGGAAAATTACAACTATACACTGCGGCAACTATAGTTGCCGGTGTTCTTAAATAGCCACACAAATGTGGCCCAGGCAACGCACTACACCTGCATTATCTTCACTGCATGTATATTTAAATATCCTAAAAAATAAACTTATGAAACTTCTCTTTGCCCTCAGTCAAAACGATGGCAGACAACAAATGATGATTCATGACACCAAAGAACTCAGGAAAATCAGTGAGAATTATATTCTCCTCCACGTTGTTCTTTGTCCATGTGCTATTTGATTGGTTGTGAATCACGAACAGAAGCCATGAAACAATAGTAGCAAATCTAGTGAAAATCGTCATCAATTATCATGCACAAGCTTGATGTGTGTTCTGCCATCTCTCTCCAAATGCAAATGAACAAGGAACATTTGTGTTGTGTAAAACAGCCCCCAAACACACTATCACTTCCATTATTCCAAAACAAACCTCTTGCAACTTTCTTTCGCGGTGACCTGCAGAACTAGTGCAGGTCTAAAGAGAACATGCTGCTTGGAAGTTGAATTGGGAAAACCCTGATTGTCTCTCCTGTGCAGTCATTTCCGTTGCCTTGAAAGAAAGCAAAGAGAAAACAGAGTGGATCAATAACTCATTAGAGGGAGACTATCAGTAAACTGGAGTGCCATGAGGACGGTAATGGCCAGCAGAGACTGACTGAGAAACACAGGGCAGAGCAAAAAGCCCAATCTGTAGTTCAAGTATCAGTCCTCAGCAAAACAGACAAATGTGATGAATGTTATTAGTGGCTTCTTTATACTAGGTCAAAACCTACGTATTAAACTTCAACATAAAACTAGATTTCTCTCGCATCATTTGGCTCACAGTCATAACACTTCAAATTTTTAAATGTGTTATTGTGTTTCTTACACTGAAGCTTTTAATGTGGACCCATAGAGCTTTGCAGCTCCGCACCAGTATTAAACCTGTTTGAGAAATTGTCTGCGTGACAGTTAGCGTGACAGTAATTTGTCCTAAATCGCAAAAGCAAAACACCGTTGATGGCATATAATTTGCATCTTTGCATGCTCCAGGTCACACTTTTTACAGTGGGCAGTGGTTTTCCAAAGTTACTAGCCACTCTGCATTATCACTGGTCACAGTTTTGACATCAATACCATGGGGAAAAACTGCCATATAGATATTTTTAATATCATCTCATAATTTGTCAGCAGGTTTATTATGCTGCTGTCACTTTAAGAGCTGACGCACGGATCCATTACACTGATACACATGCGTTTTCTTTCTGTTTACCTTCACTTCAAACAGAACTGACTGTTTACGCTGCAAAAAATGCTTTTCTTACTTAGTATTTTTGTCTTGTTTTCAGTCCAAATATCTAAAAAATCTTACTTTAAGAAGCATTTACTAGACAAGCAAAAGTTTTTGTCTTGTTTTGAGGGAAAATAACTCAAAATGAAGGGAGATTTTGCTTAAAATAAACAAAATAATCTGCCAGTGGGGTAAGCAAAATAATCTTGTTTTCTGTTTGAATTAAGATTATTTAGTTTACCCCATTGGCAGATTATTTTTTTATTTTAAGCAAAAACTCCCTTAATTTTGAGTTATTTTCCCCCAAAACAAGACAAAAACTTTTGCTTGTCTAGTAAATCCTTCTTAATGTAAGATTTTTTAGATATTTGGACTGAAAATAAGACAAAAATACTAAGTAAGAAAAGCATTTTTTGCAGTGTACGTGATAACTCGCTATATTTTGACATTATCGTGTGTATTTGACTGGTTAAGCGCAATAAGCAGCGAAGAAGAGCTCAATTTAGTGCTGAGAAACGGCTTTATGTGAAGTGTGAGCACAAAATCTGTGAGAATGAGTCAATTATGAGCAATATGTCCAATCCCACGGCAAAATTCAAGCCCTGTAACAGCAACAATATTCATCTGGAGCAAATAAAGCGAGTGAGTGGAGGCGGGTTTGTGTGTCACTCGCTGTCGGAGAGATGAGAGAAAGAGATGCTGGTATCTGTGTCTGTTCTGTGGGAAATGAGTAATGGCCAATCACAGACATGTTTGTTGATGAGAGAGAGATGAGAGAGAGAGAGAGAGAGAGAGAGAGAGAGAGAGACGCTGGTATCTGTGTCTATTCTGAGGAAAAGGAGTATTGGAAGCATTTTAGATATTTCAGTATCAATATGTATCGAAAAATTTATATTTTTGACAACACTACATTGCGCTTAGTTTATTACTTCAGATGAAAAGCCACCAGAGTGGCTAGAATACACCCGCATTTGTTGTGTTAATGTCAAGCCCTGGTGATATACTATTATAGTAATTGCTGCTTGTCTCCAAGTTGCCTTTGCATCTCTTGCATTGAATTCGTAGGAGACAAACACAAGTTGAAGCAACAAAAACATGAATAAAACTGTGAAGCTGACGTCTTCTCATCCTGAGGCTATTTACAACGTAAACTGCGTAGGAGGCTGGCACAGGCTAGAACGAAATTGTTGAATAAAGTCGTTATTTTTGTTTGTTTTTGTGCACTAGTATGTAATACAAGTTTGTAATACAAGTATTCTACTCGCTTCATAACATTAACCCCTTACCTGTCACCCCCCTTTTTGAGAATACACATGAAAATGCACTATCCAAACTTAAAGGGCTGTAATTCAAGAATGCAGCTTTGGAATATAGACCTAAGTTTGGTCTCGTTTTAAAGCAGACACTCGGCAGATTATTGCTGAAGTGAACACAATTCAAAATATGAAAGTATGAAAAAGTTATGGAAATTTAAATTTACTGTAAATAAAAAATACTGTACTAAATATTTTTATTTGATATAAAATATATATTTTACAAAAATGTTTTAATCTAAAATTACTATAAAATCAAAGCCATATGTCTAACCAAGTTGTGTTCAATTTTTGTGATATCAACTTCAAATTTGGAAGTTCCCATGAGATTTTGTTTAGGCGCTGTACCACAAATAGCCACCGGGTGTCACACATATTCCATTGATTGTTTTTTGATGCATTTTTCTGTAAATTTCTGTCCAAATATCCTTTCCATCACAAAATGTCACCAAATATGGAACCCTGAGACTCAGACCTTTCCGACGATATGTGTTTTGTCAAGATTAGAAAAGATTTTTATTATAAAGTAGTTAAAATAAATGTTGTAATATAAAACATGACGATGCCCACTAGGGGAGGAGCCCGCTAGAATAATTTAAAGTACCGTTTCCATGGTAAGGCAATGTCCAATTTCAAAACGGTTTTCACAGGATGAATTTTGAGTTCGTAAGCTTTCGAATGATACCTAATTTATGATAATTACTCAAATGTATGATACAAAAAAAAGCCAATCAAAAAAAGAGTGCCAGGTGTCCCGCCAGCGGGACGGTGATAGGGAAGAGGTTAAGGTTAAAGGGTTAGTTCACCCAAAAATGGGTTTCAAAGCGTTATGAATCAGTGAGTCGATTCAGCGGTTCAGAGCATTATGAATCAGTGAGTCGATTCAGCGGTTCAGAGCGTTATGAATCAGTGAGTCGATTCAGCGGTTCAGAGCGTTATGAATCAGTGAGTCGATGCAGCGGTTCACAGCGTTATGAATCAGTGAGTCGATTCAGCGGTTCAGAGCGTTATGAATCAGTGAGTCGATTCAGCGGTTCACAGCGTTATGAATCAGTGAGTCGATTCAGCGGTTCAGAGCGTTATGAATCAGTGAGTCGATTCAGCGGTTTGAATCGCCAAAGTCACGTGATTTCAGCAGTTTGGCGGTTTGACACGCGATCCGAATCATGAATCGACTCCCTGATTCATAACGCTTCGAAGCTTCATGATGCTGTGTTTTGAAATCGGTCATCACTATAAAAGTCGTTATTTAGGGTTTTATTGCGCACAAAAACTATTCTCGTCGCTTCATAAAGTTATTGTAGAGCCGCTGTAGTGAGATGGACTTTGTAACGACGTCTTTAGTGTCTTTTAAGGGTCTTGAGAGTGTAAAGTGCATTGAGCCAATGGAGGCCTTTCAGAGCATCAGATTTACACTAAAATTTCTTCATTTCTGTTCCGAAGGTGAACGGAGGTCTGACGGGTGTCCAACGATATGAGGGTCAGTCATTAATGACAGAATTTTCATTTTTGGGTGAACTAACCCTTTAAGGACCACTGGAGTCACATGAACGATTTTAACGATGTCTTTACTTCCTTTCTGGAACTTGAAAGTGTTAATTAAACAGCTGTCTATGGAGGGGTCAGAGAGCTCTCAGATCTCATCAGAAATATCTCCATTAGTGTTCAGAAAATGAACAAAGGTCTTATGGGTTTGGAATGACATGAGGATGAGGAATTAATTACATAATTTTCTTTTTTGTGTGAACTAACCCTTTAAAAAGTGATGTGGAACCAAATTTGTAATTGGACCAATTGCACTCAAGGAGGCACCTGGGAACACAACATTTGGGGCAAATAAGAAACCACCCAGAACATCTTTGCAAATGCATAGTAAGATGTTAAAGGGTTAGTTCACCCAAAAATGAAAATTCTGTCATTAATTACTTACCCTCATGTCGTTCGACACCCGTCAGACCTCCGTTCACCTTCGGAACAGAAATTAAGATATTTTAGTGTAAATCTGATGCTCTGAAAGGCCTCCATTGGCTCAATGCACTTTACACTCTCAAGACCCTTAAAAGACACTAAAGACTAAAGTTACAAAGTCCATCTCACTACAGCGGCTCTACAATAACTTTATGAAGACGAGAATAGTTTTTGTGCGCAATAAAACCCTAAATAACGACTTATAGAGTGATGACCGATTTCAAAACACAGCATCATGAAGCTTCGAAGCGTTATGAATCAGTGAGTCGATTCAGCAGTTTGGCGGTTTGACACGCGATCCGAATCATCATTCGACTCACTGATTCATAACGCTTCGAAGCTTCATGATGCTTTGTTTTGAAATCGTCATCACTATGTAAGTCGTTATTTAGGGTTTTTTTGCGCACAAAAACTATTGTCGCCGATTCATAAAGTTATTGTAGAACCGCTGTAGTGAGATGGACTTTGTAACGACGTCTTTAGTGTCTTTTAAGGGTCTTGAGAGTGTAAAGTTGAGCCAATGGAGGCCTTTCAGAGCATCAGATTTACACTAAAATATCTTCATTTGTGTCTGAAGATGAACGGAGGTCTGACGGGTGTCCAACGACATGAGGGTGAGGAATTAATGACAGAATTTTCATTTTTGGGTGAACTAACCCTTTAACATCCACTCCGAACAGCTTAGCAGGCGCATTTCAATGCCTTGACAGTCACCCATAACACCGTGGGATTGTCGCAGCAGTTTTGCACAAGCAGGCATCACTCATGTTCTGTTCAGTACTTCAACAGATGCAGTTATTTGTACTGGAATAGAGTGATAGATTGACTGAGAGCTGTTTCTGTAATTTCCATCTTGCTGCATCAGCTGAACACCAGCATGCGGCCCCATATGTGCCTCTCACACTCTGCTCCCAGTGGGCACCAGCTTTGGGCACCGATACCGTCCACACATCTGCCAATAGTGCCAGCTTCCACTGCCGTGGTTATTGGGGGAAGCCCTGCTCCTTCCTCTCCATCTGGGGTGGCTAATGCAGATAATGCTAGAGGTCTGCTACCCCGACCCCGAGCCCATTGGGAGCCGACAAACTACTTTGTGCCAGGTTGAAGTCAGCTTTCATGCATAACTTCAGGTTTGTAATTGATGAATTGTATGCACACAATCATTCAAGTCGGCGATGAAATAGAACATGATTTTGGGTTGGGTCTTAAACAGGTCAGATCACAGCGTCTTGTTTACGGGGCCGGTTTCTCATTTAAATCACAGTCCTGGCAAAATTAGAGTAAACAACACTGATATATAGTGTGCTTGTTCTTTCCCACACAATTGATCTTTCCACATTGTATGTGTAACTGCTATGCAACATGACTCAATCACAGCCAATCAGAATATATTTCATGTTTACTGTATTTTAAGGAGGAGGATTTTGGACCAATGAGATTTGAGTATTGAGTATCTCTCCCTCTCTCGAATAGAGGGTATGCATGTGACTGCCGTTATGCCCCACTGAGTGAGAGGCAGCATTGGTTTACAGTGTGAATGCCGCGAAAAACACACCAAACATGCCCCCTATGGACATCCTTATAATGTTAATGTAATGTTGCCAATCACAGACATGTTTGTTGATGTCTTGAATGCAATGGCCAATCACAGACATGTTTGTTGATCTCTTGAACGCAATGGCCAATCACAGACATGTTTGTTGATCTCTTGAACGCAATGGCCAATCACAGACATGTTTGTTTATCTCTTGAACGCCATGGCCAATCACAGACATGTTTGTTGATGTCTTGAACGCAATGGCCAATCACAGACAAGTTTGTGGATATCTTGAACGCAATGGCCAATCACAGACAAGTTTGTGGATATCTTGAACGCAATGGCCAATCACAGACATGTTTGTTTATCTATTGAACGCAATGGCCAATCACACACATGTTTGTTTATCTATTGAACGCAATGGCCAATCACAGACAAGTTTGTTGATGTCTTGAACGCAATGGCTAATCACAGACATGTTTATTTATCTCTTGAACGCAATGGCCAATCACAGGTGTTGAAGTTAGAATCCACTCACCGCTCGAGGTGTTGTCCAGAGACCAGTTCTGCACGTGCGCAAATCCTCTCTAAATGTAGACATGATGTAAATAAGAGATTCATTGTGTCGTCAGCTTCACTGATTAATATAACGAACTTTGTGAGATCACGTTCATTGAATGAGTGACAGCTTTTAGTGATTATAAAGGGAGCGCTCTTTGCGCGCTGTCTAGGTGATATAAAAAAATTAATAAGCCTATAATATATTCAGAATTTGAATAAAGTTTTGTTTTCCATTCTTGACAAGCGGACACATACACACATAGGCTCATACGCATTTAAATGCGGGATTCACTCTCTAAATTATGAGGACTGACAATGATGTATCAAAATAAGGCTCATATAAATATCAGGAAAACTCCATTCCTGGCTGCATGTCAATATCCATGGATCACTGGATCTTTGGTAAGTTGTAAGGAATACTATATCGAGTCCAATCTTTAGTTTAAACTGACCCTCCCTTGTTAACTCCATTCATGCAGCAGCTCTTCTGCCACTCGTGTTCTGGCGGGAAAGTGACATTGATGCATACCCCCTATTAACATTCACTTATAATACACAAATAAAGATTCAAAAGCAAAATCCCCATCCATGCTCATACAGCCCAAACAGCAAAACGACCATGCCAGCAGTTTCAGTTTTCAAAGCAGAATTGCTCCAGTGTATGTGTCCTGAAGGCCAGCCCTGTTCCTGACATATGCTCTGAGAAGAGGGCAGACTGGAGTCAGGTCCAGTGTCACGTCTGCAGCGGGCTTTTCTCCGTCCCGCGTGGTGAGGATCGCTTATCCCCCTGCAACTGCACATATGCTCGGGACATGGAACAGTTGGACGTGGCCGTGGGCTAAACTGGGTCAGGCTGGCACAGATGGAGCCAAACTCCCAGTGGGTCACCAGAAGCTGAACACAAAAAAAAAAGAACTGCTGTCTTTGAATCTCGACAGATATAATCTGTCTCCGTTTACAAAACAGCTAAAAACAAAACCTGTAAAGAAAACTCAATCCAATCTGGGTCGTGTGGCTCTGCGGATGTCTGGGCTTAGAACATAACGGATGTCTAGTTAACTCAAAAAAACAAAGCGTGACATGTTTTTGCTGCTTGATGTTGCCTTCGCTGCTCCACTCTGAAGTAAGTACTCCCCCCTCTTAAATAGAGCAGAGTTCGTTGTTTTATTAAAAGGCTGCAATGTCTAAGATCCTCTGGAGGTTTTGAACTTTTGCAAAATTTAGAGAACATGACAGTTACCCCTGGAGAGAGCAAATGATGCTTTCCAAATGAGGAAAGCTTGTAACTGCTTTAGAGCGCTGATGTGTCTGAGCCACAGTCTTGGGGAAAATCCTAAGAAATCCAACATGGGAAGACCTCATGGTACAAGTTTTAAGTAGCAGTCCATTGTAAACCCCACATTTTGGCACAGTTGGAGAGCAACATTTGGGAAGCTTGATGCAGTCAGTTTTTCTTATTTAATACAACAAATGTCACAGAATAAATATGGAACATAATAGGACCCAGTAGCGAACCGTGGGGTAAGCGAAAAGGGTTATTTTCATAATATATTATAGTCAGCAAATCCCTCATAACTTTTCAAGCAGCACAAAAAGAGGTTTCTTCTTGCTCTTTCATGGATTGTTGGAACATAAATATAGAACATAATAGGACCCAGTAACAAACCATGGGGAACTCACATGGAATATTCCAGGAAAAGGGGGTCGATTTCATATATTATAGTCAACATATTTCTCAAAGCTTTTAAAAACAGTATAAAAAACGGTTTCTTGCTCTTTCTTGGATTATTGGAACATAAATATCGAACATAATAGGACCCAGTAGAGAACCGTAGGGAACTCACATGGAATAATCCAGGAAAAGGGCGTCTTTTTTATATCTTATAGTCAATATTATTCTCAAAGCTTTTTAAAGTAGCATAAAAAATGATTTCTTATCGCTCTTTCATGGATTGTTGGAAGATAAATATGGAACATAATAGGACCCAGTAGCGAACCGTGGGGAACTCACAGGGAATAATCCAGGAAAAGGGGGACTTTTTCATATATTATAGTCAACATATTTCTCAAAGCTTTTAAAAATAGTATAAAAAACGGTTTCTTGCTCTTTTATGGATTGTTGGAACATAAATATGGAACATAATAGGACCCAGTAGAGAACCATGGGGAACTCACATGGAATAATCCAGGAAAAGGGGGTCGATTTCATATATTATAGTCAACAAATTCCTCAAACATGTTTTAAGTAGCAGTCCATTGTAAACCACACATTTTGGCAAAGCTGGAAAGTAGTATTATGGAAGCTTCACACAGTCTATATTTCTTATTTAATACAACAAATGTTACAGAATAAATATGGAACATAATAGGACCCAGTAGAGAACCCTGAGGAACTCACAGGGAATAATCATGGGGTCAATTTAATATATTATAGTCAATATATTTCTCAAAGCTTTTTAAAGTAGCATAAAAAATGGTTTCTTCTCACTCTTTCATGGATTGTTGGAAGATAAATATGGAACATAATAGGACCCAGTAGCGAACCGTGGGGAACTCACAGGGAATAATCCAGGAAAATGGGGTCGATTTCATATATTATAGTCAACAAATTCCTCAAAGCTTTTAAAAATAGTACATAACGTTTTCTTCTCGCTCTTTCATGGATTGTTGGAAGATAAATATGGAACATAATAGGACCCAGTAGCGAACCGTGGGGAACTCACATGGAATAATCCAGGAAAAGAGGTTCTTTTTCAGATATTATAGTCAACAAATTCCTCAAACATGTTTTAAGTAGCAATCCATTGTAAACCACACATTTTGGCACAGCTGGAGTAGTATTATAGAAGCTTCACACAGTCTATATTTCTTATTTAATACAACAAATGTTACGGAATAAATATGGAACATAATAGGACCCAGTAGCGAACCGTGGGGAACTCACAGGGAATAATCCAGGAAAATGTGGTCAATTTCATATATTATAGTCAACATATTTCTCAAAGCTTTTTAAAGTAGTATAAAAAAAGGTTTCTTCTCGCTCTTTCATGGATTTTTGGAAGATAAATATGGAACATAATAGGACCCAGTAGCGAATCGTGGGGAACTCACAGGGAATAATCCAGGAAAAGGGGTTCTTTTTCATATATTATAGTCAACAAATTCCTCAAACATGTTGTAAGTAGCAATCCATTGTAAACCACACATTTTGGCACAGCTGGAGTAGTATTGTAGAAGCTTCACACAGTCTATATTTCTTATGTAATACAACAAATGTTACAGAATAAATATGGAACATAATAGGACCCAGTAGCGAACCGTGGGGAACTCACAGGGAATAATCCAGGGAAATGGGGTCGATTTCATATATTTTAGTCAACATATTTCTCAAAGCTTTTTAAAGTAGTATAAAAAAAGGTTTCTTCTCGCTCTTTCATGTCTTGTTCACAAAAAAATGGGCAAAAAGCAGTGTTTCCTTGTATAATAGACTACAAAGGTTTATATGTGGTAATGTACCCCAAGAGACCAAATGCCCAGTGTTGAATAAACTAATCCCAGATGCAGAGTTGTCCTCCTGTATGCAAGTTGTCCAAGTATGCAAAGCATTTGTTTGTGTGTGCCACGAGTCTAGCATGTGTTTACACAACTGCATCTCTTGGAAAGAAGTCAAGTTTGCAGCTGCAGCACCAAATAATTCATCGCCCGCTCCACGCCCAGGAGAAGCCACAGGTAGTTGATGAAGTGGCAGTGCCAAGCATCCCAACTGGCATAGACAAAGCGCAGCTGCTGAGAGTCAACGCAGCCAGATGCTGCCGTCAACGTGCCATGTGTTCTAAGAGGGGCAAGAGGGGGAGAGTGAGGCGCTTGCCAAGGCATTCTCATCTGGTGCCAACCTGACACATGTTTTTGGAACACCCCTTGATTTCACTCTCCGAATCTTTCCGAAAAGAGGGGGCTTCTCTCATCTCCCACATTTTTAATGTGCGAATCCTCAGCCAACCAATCGGGGAGTTGGCGCCCACTGCCGGACATGCTACCTGCTAACATCACGACTGAGAAGATGCAGGGCTGGCGGATAGCCATCGTAGCTGCGTGTCAAATATACGCTCACCGGGTTGCCTTCTGTTCTTCGGTCACCCTTCGGTCTTCTTTCCAATCCAATCTGATGTGTTTGAAGCTGGAATTTCAAAAATGTACACCAGGAACATGCTGTGATTGCATTGAAAAGAAATCCTCACGAAAACAAGGGTGTTCCATCAAAACGTCTGCATCACGTGCAATATAAAAAGCGCTAAGAATCGAGCGTTTAAAGCCTTAAAGAGGGTGTCCTCGCGTCCAGCTCTTTCTGTGATTGTGAATGGATCGTTCGTTGACGATACTACTTCTCAAACCGGAGGGGAGATTCTCAGACAAAGCTCTCAGTTTGCAGGAACATGCCATCCCTATTTACCACGGAGGGGTTTAGGGAAGTGAGAACTTTTTGAATGAGTGCCATGTCTGAACAATTCTTATTTGAGGCCCGCGACTGCCAGCTGGTGGCTAAGTGTGCCCGTGCTGTGAGCTGATGCCAAAACCAGTTGGCATGAGGAAGCTTGGGTGGGAACAGTGTGATGGCAAAACGCACACTAGCTTAGATGTCAATACTCACCAACATCAGTCTACTTTTCTGTCTCATAAATTTTCATCCTATTTTTTTTTTTACATAGTATTACTTACTTTTTCAGCAAAAAACATATATTTTTAAAACTGTATTGTTGTTATTTTATTGTATAGGCCTTCTATATATATGCCAAACAAATGCTAAGGCCAACATTTCTACTTGGTGACATTCATATTCATAGATATTCTACGTTCAAGTCTCTTAATAATATTTTCATTTAAAACACTTTCCCTTTATTTCTAATCGCACCTACGCTAAAAGTTAAGCAAATCTGAACATTTGGAGTGCCTTTTAAAACGCAAAGCTCAATAAGACACAAGGACAAGGTCCGATTCATGAACGCTTTAAATAAAGGTTCCACTTCGCTTAGATTTCCACACGGATTGTTTTAAACGGCGCACCCGTCTCCAGTATGACTTTAGGTAAGAATCGCGTTATTATTCATATATGTGTGAGGAAAGTGTTATAGTTCTGTTATGATTGTATGCGTAGCAACCTCAGGAAACATTATGAAGAATAACCTTTTGAGCAGGGAGTCTTACGAAGCCTAAGAAACGCGGAATAACACGTTGTATGGAGACTACAGGAGCTGAACTGTTGTTTTGAGATTTACTTTATTATAATTGGTGTTCCTCGTGCTGTCTGTGACAAATAATGAATGAACGAATGAGTACTAAAGGAAACTTTAAGTTTAATAATAATAAAAAGTGCGGGTACATTTTATTTAGACATTTTAGTAACTTTGCAACTACATGTTGGCTAATTCCTGTTATACATTAACTTTTCTATCTCCATGATTTACTTACTCATATTTTCTATAAAATGAGTCACATATTTATAAGAAATGGCTTAAATTATATATTTAGGTCTTCTTTATCACTTAACCAGATATAATAGACATTAAAAATACTATTTTGTATTTTACACACCTTTTTATTGATATATGCATTCAATTTTAGCATGTCCTCAGTGCAAAGTAATCAACTCCCACAAGAACTATAAACCATGAAATGATACAAATCTAAAAATATTTTTAGATTATGTTATAGAATAGGCTAAACTGGCTCTAACCATACATATTAATCATGTGAAACTATAGTTATTATTATTATTTCTTTACAATTTTCTTAATTTACCGTGTCCCTGAAGTCATCTTCCACCCTGTTAGGCTAATGTTATGAAGAATGTTTGTCCGGTCAAAATATGTCAAAACATATCCGACATAGTTATTAAAGTTCTGTTTATCAAGGTTAGCTAGCTAAATGTTGATCACTCAAAGAGCTACGGCTAACTTAGCTTAAAATGTTCCACCCTGTTCGATCTATAAACCTAACAGGGTGTAAATTATAATAGAATAAATTGTATTTACTGCATATTGCAAATTCTATATTCATATATAGGTTCAGTTCCACACATTACTGAAGGCAAACCATGCAGGACAATGACGGAAAACTCATCCACTGTTATGGTGTTCCACCCTGTTATGCTCCGTCTTATTTTGTTATATGTTTTTGAATTTTTTAAAATTATTATTTACCATCCTGTTGGCAAAAATGGGTACAAAAAGTACCCGTTCTTAATAATCAAGACATTCTATTCATCAATAATTGTTTTGTTATTGTTTCAAGAATAAAAAAAAATACCATGATGGCATAAGGGACATATACTATCCAAGAAAAGCTTGTTATTGTTTTACATTATTACCATTTTGTGATAACTATATGTCCCTGACAGGGTGGAACACCTTCACGGCCAGCGTCTGAACAATGAATCTACCCATAATTATTATTATTTTTAGTCCCTGAGCTTGACCAATATGTATTCTAATAGTTAAACATGTCACTATTTTGGTAGAATGCTAAAAATATGAAAAACATGCAATTTTTTTTTTCCTCCAAAAATTATGAAGCCAAAATGTTACTGGATAACAGGAATGACCCTGTCACTAACCTACACCGCAAACAATGCTTTTCTTAATTAGTATTTGTGTCTTGTTTCCAACCCAAATATATATAACATTTAAAATCAAGATGTATTTACTAGTTTTGTGGGGGGGGGGATCCAAATGAAGTGAGTTTTTGCTTAAAACAAGTTAAATTATCTGCCAATGGGGTAAGAAAAACAATCTTGTTTCTGATTTGGGACAAAACAAGATTGCAAACAGAAACAAGTTTATTTTTCTTACCCCATTGGCAGATAATTTAACTTGTTTTAAGCAAAAACTCACTTCTTTCATTTTCTTAGCAATTTTCGAGTAAAAAGTATTTGTTAAAATATATATTTTGAATAAAAATGTTTAAATGTAAATAAAATTATGCTGATTAAATTATATTAAAATTGCAAAATAATAACCCAATATATACTTTCATTCAACATGTCTGTGTTTGACGCCAAAGGTTTCTCATTGAAAGCAATACCCTGTTCATCGCCTAGTGGTTTCTTTAGTGTCTTAAAGGGTTAGTTCACCCAAAAATGAAAATTCTGTCATTAATTCCTCACCCTCATGTCGTTGGACACCCGTAAGACCTCCGTTCATATTCGGAACACAAATGAAGATATTTTAGTGTAAAGCTGATGCTGAGAAAGGCTTCAGATAGGCCTCCATTGGCATTCAGTACATTTACACTCACAAGATCCATGAAAGGCACTTAAAACGTCGTAACAAAGTCCATCTCACCACAGTGACTCTACAATAATCTTACGATGCGACGACAATAGTTTTTGTGCGCAAAAAAAAATCAAAATAACACCTTTTTCCAGCTTGTTCTTGTCTTCCGTGTATGCCTCCACGACGCATGCGCGAGAATATGACGTAGCGCCGGTATTCGGGAATCCATGAAATACACACTTGAGCCCCATTTTGAGAACTACGCCGAGACCTAAAGCACGATCAATGTAGAATTCAACAGCTTAGACACGCGCGTCTTCCTCTGCTTGTAAACAAATCGTTTCTGGGTCATGTGTCCGAACGCCGGATCTGCGTCATATTCTCGCGCATGCGTCGTGGAGACACACGGAAGTCGAGAACAAGTTGGATAAAGGTGTTATTTTGATTTTTTTTTGCGCACAAAAACTATTGTCGTCGCATTGTAAGATTATTGTAGAGTCACTGTGGTGAGATGGACTTTGTAACAACGTTTTAAGTGCCTTTTATGGATCTTGGAAGTGTAAATGTACTGAATGCCAATGGAGGCCTATCTGAAGCCTTTCTCAGCATCAGCTTTACACTAAAATATCTTCATTTGTGTTCCGAATATGAACGGAGGTCTGACGGGTGTCCAACGACATGAGGGTGAGTAATTAATGACAGAATTTTCATTTTTGGGTGAACTAACCCTTTAATTGCAGAGGTAGACAAAGTACACAACTCCATTACTTGAGTAAAAGTAAAAGTACTATTGGTTAAATATTACTCCATTACAAGTGAAAGTTGTAAAGATAGATTTTTACTTAAGTAAAAGGACAGAAATACTTGCTTTTAAAAGTACTTAAGTATCAAAAGTAAACGCATTATTTTATTATTGTTGTATGAATGCATGTGGTTTTAGCCAGTCATGCTCCATCTGACATGCTAGCATATTTTGAACTCATTTAAATACTTGCTTAAAAGTTACAAAGCTCTTATCAAAGTCAAAATCAGGCTAGAAAAGAAAGGTTTCTACATTGTGACTCAAGGAAAGAACAGATACTCAAAAAGTGTACTTGCGTACAGTACTCAAGTAAATGCACTTAAAGGGTTAGTTCACCCAAAAATGAAAATTCTGTCATTTAATTACTGACCCTCATGTGGTTGGACACCCGTCAGACCTCCGTTCATCTTCAGACACAAATGAAGATATTTTAGTGTAAATCTGATGCTCTGAAAGGCCTCCATTGGCTCAACTTTACACTCTCAAGACCCTTAAAAGACACTAAAGACTAAAGTTACAAAGTCCATCTCACTACAGCGGCTCTACAATAACTTTATGAATCAACGAGAATAGTTTTTGTGCGCAAAAAAACCCTAAATAACGACTTATATAGTGATGACGATTTCAAAACACGGCATCATGAAGCTTCGAAGCGTTATGAATCAGTGAGTCGATTCAACAGTTTTGATCGCCAAATTTCAGCAGTTTGGCGGTTTGACACGCGATCCGAATCATGAATCGACTCACTGATTTATTTGCACAGGGTTTTTTTGCGCACAAAAACTATTCTCGTCGCTTCATAAAGTTGTTTTATAACCACTGTAGTAAGATGGACTTTGTAACTTTAGTCTTTAGTGTCTTTTAAGGGTCTTGAGAGTGTAAAGTGCATTGAGCCAATGGAGGCCTTTCAGAGCATCAGATTTACACTAAAATATCTTCATTTGTGTCTGAAGATGAACGGAGGTCTGACGGGTGTCCAACGACATGAGGGTCAGTAATTAATGACATAATTTTCATTTTTGGGTGAACTAACCCTTTAAGTTACTGTCCACCTCTGCTTAATTGTGATGTGGAAGGCACTTGACCATGCTTCAGTTTTTGACGCCTTGGGAGTAGCCTTGCTACGATAGTCGGTGTAGCTGGTGTTACCGGTGTTCAGACTCAACACCGCTTACATCACTTGCCCACCGTGGCACCGCCCCACCGTCGTTTTTTTTTTTACTAATAAAATAATTTAGTTCAGTTAGAGAACAGACAATACAAGTGAGTCTCGGCTGGAGTCATTCATCAGATTTCATTCATCATAGAGTGAGGAGCTGCCTGAGATGATCGCGGAAGATTTGGTTTCAAAGCGAAACGTAAAAGCGTCTATTTAAGGGAGTTTGTCATTTGTTTTGTTGTTGTGTTTTTCATATAAAATAATAGGCTAATGAACCCACAATTCAAGCAACCCGCCACCGAATTGGCGCTAATTCAAAACCGAAAGTAAAATGTCCACAGCCGCACAGAGCGCGCATTGTTTCCTTTTGTCTGTGACTTCGTCTCCGGCACTCTGCGATGACGTCATTTTTGCCACGCGCACCCTCGCGCTTGTTCGTTCAGACCATGGTGCGGACGCGTCGAGAATAAACAAGGGTTCACGGACGAATTGTCATTCATTCATAGCGTGCGTCTCACACATAGACTGATCAATGCCTGATTACTGCCCTGACTACTAGGGAACTGTTGAGACGCACCCATGGCCTCACAAAACGCGCATTTACGGATGAACTTCATTCATGGTTTCACAGAGCGCGCATTTATGGACGAACTTCATTCATGGCCTCACAGAGCGCGCATTTACAGACGAGCTGTCATTCACGGTGTGTGCACGCACTGGTGCATTTTCAGTTCAGTTTTCAGTTGCGGTCGTGTATGTTACTTTCGGTTAGATTGAATTAGTGATTTACAAGCCCCCGCCGGTGATACCGGTATAACCGGTGTTGTCACAAGTCGATTAACCGGTGGGAAAATTTCCTCAACGTCACATCCCTACTTGGGAGTGAGAATGAGAATCGGAACTAATATTTGCTTTTGTTTCCTTTTATTTTAAGGTTAGACAGATGAAACCTACGCTATGCTGTTCTGGAGCTGCTCTTCAGCGTGGCCTCACTGTAAGTCTGGCAGAAGAACCCTGAAGTGGCTGCTGGGAAATGTAGTGCAGAGAGCCAACCACAAAGCTGTAGGGAAAGTCACTCCTGTTTTCTCCAGAGCTTCTGCGTATGGAGACAATGTGGCCATTATTGATCACAGCGGGAGCCACACCTACAGCTCCCTCTACAAAAACAGCCAAAGCCTGGCGGGACTCATTACCAAAGCACTCGCCTGTCAATCGGGAGACCTGCAGGGCAAGCGCATCTCATTCCTGTGTGCCAATGACGCATCCTACACTGTGGCACAGTGGGCGTCCTGGATGTGTGGCGGCATAGCTGTACCCCTCTACAGGAAACATCCTCCAAATGAGCTGGAATATGTCATCTCAGACTCCCAGAGCTCGCTGCTGGTAGCCGGACAACCTTTTACGGATACCCTTGAGCCCTTGGCCCAGAAACTAGGGCTGCCCTGCCTACAGCTTCCCACCACATCCAGCCTACATTCTCTACAGTTGGAGGACGCGCAGACCCTGCCCGAGGAGAACATCTCAGATTGGGCAGAGAGGTCAGCAATGCTCATCTACACCAGCGGCACCACAGGAAGGCCGAAGGGAGCGCTGCACACCCACAGCAGCCTGCAGGCCATGGTGAATGAGTGTTTGTGCTGTATGCTCGTACACTTTGTTTTTTTAAACAGCTTAGAGTTGTCAAATGTACTGACTTCGGTACCAAAGGGTACTGAAATTTAAAGAATGTGACGATACCAGCATTTCCCTCTAGCATTTTGAGCGCTGTTGGACGGATTCATAAACACCTCTCATTGGCTGTTGTGTTCACGCGTTCAACGTATACGTCTGTGATTGGCCATCGTGTTCTCACGCTCAACATGTCTGTGATTGGCCATTGTGTTCACACGCTCAATATATATGTCTATGATCGGCCATTGTGTTCACACGCTCAACATATATGTCTGTGATTGGCCACTGTGTTCACGCGCTCAACGTATATGTCTGTGATTGGCCATTGTGTTCACACGCTCAACGTATATATCTGTGATTGGCCACTGTGTTCACGCACTCAACATATATGTCTGTGATTGGCCATCGTGTTCACACGCTCAACGTATATATCTGTGATTGGCCACTGTGTTCACACGCTCAACGTATATGTCTGTGATTGGCCACTGTGTTCACACGCTCAACGTATATGTCTGTGATTGGCCACTGTGTTCACACGCTCAACGTATATGTCTGTGATTGGCCACTGTGTTCACACGCTCAACGTATATGTCTGTGATTGGCCATTGTGTTCACACGCTCAACGTATATGTCTGTGATTGGCCATTGTGTTCACACGCTCAACGTATATGTCTGTGATTGGCCACTGTGTTCACACGCTCAACGTATATGTCTGTGATTGGCCATCGTGTTCTCGCGCTCAACGTAAATGTCTGTGATTGGCCACTGTGTTCACACGCTCAACGTATATGTCTGGGATTGGCCATCGTGTTCACACGCTCAACGTATATGTCTGTGATTGGCCACTGTGTTCACACGCTCAACGTATATGTCTGTGATTGGCCACTGTGTTCACACGCTCAACGTATATGTCTGTGATTGGCCATCGTGTTCTCACGCTCAACGTATATGTCTGTGATTGGCCATTGTGTTCTCGTGCTCAACATATATGTCTGTGATTGGCCATTGTGTTCTCCCTCTCAACGTATATGTCTGTGATTGGCCATCGTGTTCTCACGCTCAACGTATATGTCTGCGATTGGCCATTGTGTTCGCACGCTCAACGTATATGTCTGTGATTGGCCATTGTGTTCGCACGCTCAACGTATATGTCTGTGATTGGCCATTGTGTTCGCACGCTCAACGTATATGTCTGTGATTGGCCATTGTGTTCACACGCTCAACGTATATGTCTGTGATTGGCCATCGTGTTCACACGCTCAACGTATATGTCTCTGATTGGCCACTGTGTTCACGCCCTCAACGTATATGTCTCTGATTGGCCATTGTTTTCACACGCTCAACGTATATGTCTGTGATTGGCCACTGTGTTCACGCGCTCAACGTATATGTCTGTGATTGGCCAACGTGTTCACACACTCAATGTATATATCTCTAATTGGCCACTGTGTTCACGCGCTCAACGTATATGTCTGTGATTGGCCATTGTGTTCTCGCGCTCAACGTATATGTCTGCGATTGGCCATTGTGTTCACACGCTCAACGTATATGTCTGTGATTGGCCAACGTGTTCACACGCTCAACGTATATGTCTGTGATTGGCCATTGTGTTCACACGCTCAACGTATATGTCTGTGATTGGCCAACGTGTTCACACGCTCAACGTATATGTCTGATTGGCCAACGTGTTCACGCACTCAACGTATATGTCTGTGATTGGCCACTGTATTCACGCACTCAACGTATATGTCGGTGATTGGCCATTGTGTTCACACGCTCAACGTATATATCTGTGATTGGCCAACGTGTTCACACGCTCAACGTATATGTCTGTGATTGGCAAACGTGTTCACACGCTCAACGTATATGTCTGTGATTGGCCACTGTGTTCACGCGCTCAACGTATATGTCTGTGATTGGCCACTGTGTTCACGTGCTCAACGTATATGTCTGTGATTGGCCAACGTGTTCACACGCTCAACGTATATGTCGGTGATTGGCCATTGTGTTCACGCGCTCAACGTATATGTCTGCGATTGGTCATTGTGTTCACACGCTCAATGTATATGTCTGCGATTGGTCATTGTGTTCACACGCTCAACGTATATGTCTGCGATTGGCCATTGTGTTCACACGCTCATCGTATATGTCTCTGATTGGCCATTGTGTTCACGCGCTCAACGTATATGTCTGCGATTGGTCATTGTGTTCACACGCTCAATGTATATGTCTGCGATTGGTCATTGTGTTCACACGCTCAACGTATATGTCTGCGATTGGTCATTGTGTTCACACGCTCAACGTATATGTCTGCGATTGGCCATTGTGTTCACACGCTCATCGTATATGTCTGTGATTGGCCATTGTGTTCACACGCTCATCGTATATGTCTCTGATTGGCCATTGTGTTCACACGCTCATCGTATATGTCTCTGATTGGCCATTGTGTTCACACGCTCATCTTATATGTCGGTGATTGGCCATTGTGTTCACACGCTCAACGTATATGTCTGCGATTGGCCATTGTGTTCACACGCTCAACGTATATGTCTGCGATTGGTCATTGTGTTCACACGCTCAACGTATATGTCTGCGATTGGCCATTGTGTTCACACGCTCATCGTATATGTCTCTGATTGGCCATTGTGTTCACACGCTCAACGTATATGTCTGCGATTGGTCATTGTGTTCACACGCTCAACGTATATGTCTGCGATTGGCCATTGTGTTCACACGCTCAACGTATATGTCTGTGATTGGCCATTGTGTTCACACGCTCAACTAGGGCTGGGTAAAAATATCGATTCATCAATGCATTGCAATTATTTGTTTCTCAATTCAATATAGATTCATCAAATCCTATGAATCGATTCAGCCCACCGGCCAGTGGCGGCGCTGTGGGTAACACTCTAGTGAGAGCGTTCAGCGCGGTTCAGCGTTGTACAAGACGCGCTTTACAAAAACAGCAAGATGACAGACAGCAGCTGCGCTGCGTTCAAGCCTGCACCGCCAACGTTGAAAGCCGACGTAAATAAGTAAATAAGCCAAAGGTTCTCTGATCAGCTGTTCAGTGTTATTTATTGTGTTGACAAAATAGCACTTTGTAATGTTATCATATCTATGGTTGCACTTTCTTTTATGAGTATGCACATTTTGTGCTTCTGTTTACATTTCTTTTATAACTTGAATGTATAGGAAGAAAGAAATATACTGTCTACTACTTACAGCTACATGCACTTTAGAGGTGTTAATAAAGCACCTGTTTGTTACAGTTTTGGTTTGTATTCAACACATGTACAATATTGTACGGTTTGTTCTGCTAAATAAACCATGACAGGAAACATGCTGGGGTCAATTTGTACTTAAACATTGGTAATACTGCACACATTATTTAAAAATATACTTAGGTACTTCATTACTTGTGTATTTACTTATTATTGAATCGATATCGAAGCTAATAAATCAATATCGAATCGAAATCGAATCGAATCGAAGCCTCAAGAATCGAAATCGAATCGAATTGTCAAATTCCTAACAATACCCAGCCCTACGCTCAACGTATATGTCTGTGATTGGCCATTGTGTTCACACGCTCAACGTATATGTCTGCGATTGGCCATTGTGTTCACACGCTCAACGTATATGTCTGTGATTGGCCACTGTCTTCACACTCTTAATGTATATGTCTGTGATTGGCCACTGTCTTCACACTCTTAATGTATATGTCTGTGATTGGCCACTGTCTTCACACTCTTAATGTATATGTCTGTGATTGGCCACTGTCTTCACACTCTCAACGTATATGTCTGTGATTGGCCATTGTGTTCACGCGCTTATTGTATATGTCTGCGATTGGCCATTGTGTTCACACGCTCAACGTATATGTCTGTGATTGGCCATTGTGTTCACACGCTCAACGTACATGTCTGTGATTGGCCATTTTGTTCACACGCTCAACGTATATGTCTGCGATTGGCCATTGTGTTCACACGCTCAACGTACATGTCTGTGATTGGCCATTGTGTTCACACGCTCAACGTATATGTCTGTGATTGGCCATTGTGTTCACACGCTCAACGTATATGTCTGCGATTGGCCACTGTGTTCACACGCTCAACGTATATATCTGTGATTGGCCATTGTGTTCACACGCTCAACGTATATATCTGTGATTTGGCCATTGTGTTCACACGCTCAACGTACATGTCTGTGATTGGCCATTGTGTTCACACGCTCAACGTATATGTCTGCGATTGGCTAACGTGTTCACGCTCAACGTATATTTCTGTCATTGGCTACTGTGTTCACATGCTTAATGTATATGTCTGCGATTGGCCATTGTGTTCACATGCTCAATGTATATGTCTGATTTTGCCATTGTGTTCATGCGCTTAATGTATATGTCTGTGATTGGCCACTGTGTTCACACGCTCAACGTATATGTCTGTGATTGGCCACTGTGTTCACACGCTCAACGTATATGTCTGCGATTGGCCATTGTGTTCACACGCTCAACGTATATGTCTGTGATTGGCCATCTTGTTCACACACTCAACGTATATGTCTGTGATTGGCCACTGTGTTCACACGCTCAACATATATGTCTGTGATTGGCCATCGTGTTCACACGCTCAACGTATATGTCTGCGATTGGCCATTGTGTTCACACGCTCAACGTATATGTCTGTGATTGGCCATCTTGTTCACACACTCAACGTATATGTCTGTGATTGGCCACTGTGTTCACACGCTCAACATATATGTCTGTGATTGGCCATCGTGTTCACACGCTCAACGTATATGTCTGCGATTGGCCATTGTGTTCACACGCTCAACGTATATGTCTGTGATTGGCCACTGTGTTCACACGCTCAACATATATGTCTGCGATTGGCCATTGTGTTCACACGCTCAACGTATATGTCTGCGATTGGCCATTGTGTTCACACGCTCAACATATATGTCTGTGATTGGCCATCGTGTTCACATGCTCAATGTATATGTCTCTGATTGGCCATCTTGTTCACACACTCAACGTATATGTCTGTGATTGGCCATCGTGTTCACACGCTCAACGTATATGTCTGTGATTGGCCATCGTGTTCACATGCTCAATGTATATGTCTCTGATTGGCCATTGTGTTCTCGCGCTCAACGTATATGTCTGTGATTGGCCATCGCGTTCTCGCGCTCAACGTATATGTCTCTGATTGGCCATCGTGTTCACACACTCAACATATATGTCTGTGATTGGCCATCGTGTTCACACACTCAACATATATGTCTCTGATTGGCCATCGTGTTCACACACTCAACATATATGTCTGTGATTGGCCATCGTGTTCACACGCTCAACATATATGTCTGTGATTGGCCACTGTGTTCACACGCTCAACATATATGTCTGTGATTGGCCACTGTGTTCACACGCTCAACATATATGTCTGTGATTGGCCATCGTGTTCACATGCTCAATGTATATGTCTGTGATTGGCTACTGTGTTCACACGCTCAACATATATGTCTGTGATTGGCCATCGTGTTCACACACTCAACGTATATGTCTGTGATTGGCCACTGTGTTCACACGCTCAACATATATGTCTGTGATTGGCCATCGTGTTCACATGCTCAATGTATATGTCTGTGATTGGCCATCGTGTTCACACACTCAACGTATATGTCTGTGATTGGCCACTGTGTTCACACGCTCAACATATATGTCTGTGATTGGCCATCGTGTTCACACGCTCAACGTATATGTCTGCGATTGGCCATTGTGTTCACACGCTCAACGTATATGTCTGTGATTGGCCACTGTGTTCACACGCTCAACATATATGTCTGCGATTGGCCATTGTGTTCACACGCTCAACGTATATGTCTGTGATTGGCCACTGTGTTCACACGCTCAACGTATATGTCTCTGATTGGCCATCGTGTTCACACACTCAACGTATATGTCTGTGATTGGCCATCGTGTTCACACGCTCAACGTATATGTCTGTGATTGGCCATTGTGTTCACACACTCAACGTATATGTCTCTGATTGGCCACTGTGTTCACACGCTCAACGTATATGTCTGTGATTGGCCATCGTGTTCACACGCTCAACGTATATGTCTGTGATTGGCCACTGTGTTCACACACTCAACGTATATGTCTCTGATTGGCCACTGTGTTCACACGCTCAACGTATATGTCTCTGATTGGCCACTGTGTTCACACGCTCAACGTATATGTCTGTGATTGGCCATCGTGTTCACACGCTCAACATATATGTCTGTGATTGGCCATCGTGTTTACATGCTCAATGTATATGTCTCTGATTGGCCACTGTGTTCACACGCTCAACGTATATGTCTGTGATTGGCCATCGTGTTCACACGCTCAACATATATGTCTGTGATTGGCCATCGTGTTTACATGCTCAATGTATATGTCTCTGATTGGCCATCTTGTTCACACACTCAACGTATATGTCTCTGATTGGCCATCGTGTTCTCGTTCTCAACGTATATATGTCTTTTGATCTGGCCATTGTGTTCACACACTCAATCCCTTTAAGTGTGTAAAAATTACTGTAACGCAAAGCCTCTAATAGCTTGCCTTTTTAGAATAACAATAGCCCTAGTGGGTTGTCCAGTTTGTGGGCATTATTTCCAATAATATCAAGGTGTATCCCACAACACTGAGAGGCATGTGTTGTGGAGGTATTCATTTTTAATGATGCATAGAGTCAAATGAGAAGGTCGGGTGTTTCACCTGCTCAGATATTGGGTTTTGAGTATTTGAGTATTTGGAGGCGATTCAGGTTTGCTGGTAGCTGTGGAATAAGACCCTCTCCTGATGTCATTGCGTTCTTTTACTTTTGTTCCACTTCGCCTCTCTGAATGATCATTCTGATTATTTAATTTCATGGGCCACTCAAGGCAGTGGAGTTTTTTTTCGCCATCAAAACTTGACCTGCATTTCCAATAGGGTGGAAAATTAGATCACTCTCCATTAAGGGGAGCCTCTTCGGACAAGCTTAAAGTCCCCCTGCAGTCCCTTAAAACTCATCTTTGATAATCAAAATGACATATATTAACTTTTTTTTTTTTTTTCCCTTGTGAAAATATTTCCTTCATGCCTTAAAATAGCTTGCATGTAACACTACACCTGTGCTGTATTTAGTATACATGGATCCATGAATATTCAAATTAAATGAAAATGCCTTCTAAAAATCAGCATCCTTAGAAATGCTTTGAACATTTTCAAAATCTATAACATTTTGGTAACACTTTATTTTATTTTTTTTAGGTCCAATTCTTACCATTAACTAGTTGCTTATTATCATGCATATTACTAGAATATTGGCTGTTTATTAGTACTTATAAAGCACATATTAATGCACATATTAGTTACTTATTATCATGCATATTACTAGAATATTGGCTGTTTATTAGTACTTATAAAGCACATATTAATGCTCATATTAGTTGCTTATTATCATGCATATTACTAGAATATTGGCTGTTTATTAGTGCTTATAAAGCACATATTAGTTGCTTATTTGCATGCATATTACTAGGATATTGGCTGTTTATTAGTACTTATAAAGCATATATTAATGCTCATATTAGTTACTTATTATCATGCATATTACTAGAATATTGGCTGTTTATTAGTGCTTATAAAGCACATATTAGTTGCTTATTTGCATGCATATTACTAGGATATTGGCTGTTTATTAGTACTTATAAAGCATATATTAATGCTCATATTAGTTACTTATTATCATGCATATTACTAGAATATTGTCTGTTTATTAGTACTTATAAAGCACATATTAATGCTCATATTAGTTGCTTATTATCATGCATATTACTAGAATATTGTCTGTTTATTAGTACTTATAAAGCACATATTAATGCTCATATTAGTTGCTTATTATCATGCACATTACTAGAATATTGTCTGTTTATTAGTACTTATAAAGCACATATTAATGCTCATATTAGTTGCTTATTATCATGCATATTACTAGAATATTGTCTGTTTATTAGTACTTATAAAGCACATTAATGCACATATTAGTTGCTTATTAGTATGCACATTACTAGAATATTGGCTGTTTATTAGTACTTATAAAGCACATATTAATGCTCATATTAGTTACTTATTATCATGCATATTACTAGGATATTGGCTGTTAATTAGTTTATTAGTACTTATAAAGCACATATTAATGCTCATATTAGTTACTTATTATCATGCATATTACTAGAATATTGGCTGTTTATTAGTGCTTATAAAGCACATATTAGTTGCTTATTTGCATGCATATTACTAGGATATTGGCTGTTTATTAGTACTTATAAAGCAACATGACAAATTGTGCCAACATAATTTTTGTCCAAGCTGCCATACAAAGAAATGAAAACGAGAAAACCAAAGAAATATTAATAACTGATTATGTTGTAGTCAATGTATGCTTTTTCCTGTGAGTTTTTTTGCATATTAAAATAAATCCCCTTGCTGTAGTTTGGCTTTTTTGCCAAGTAATTTTGTCAGATAAATTTAATAATATTAGTGTTTTGTTTTTCTTCATTAAAAACAAATATCCCTTCCGGACATCACTTTTGGCCACTACTTAATGTTCATTTTAAATGATTTTATTTTTAAAAATGGCTTAATTTAATATTAAATAAAGACAGCACTGTCAATATATAGAGATTTGGATAGAAAAACCATGAATAATGATGAATCTGCTCAAAATTCTTTAATAAGTGAAGGTGAATATACGTAATAAATGACTCAAATATGAAATGGCGGCTAAGATGAATAGATGCTCTTTCTTTAGTTCAGATATAAGATGTATATCTGATGTTATATTCTCTTTTGATGTACCACAATCATGCAAAACAATAAAAAGAAGTCAAATGTAATGCATGTGAGGAACTGTAACATGCATATTACTAGTTTATTAGTACTTATAACGCGCATATTAATGCCTTATACTGAATGACCATATTCTACATCCCTTAATCCTAAACTTAATTACCTTACTAACTATTAATAAGCAGTAATTAGGAGTTAATTGAGGCAAAAGCCATAGTTAATGGTGAGAATTGGACCCTAATCTAAAGTGTGACCAACATTTTATCAACAGTAGTGTCCAAAAATTATCTCTGGCCTAGGAAAACTGACATCTTTACCCTTTATTCAAATATTGGTACATTTGTTACAGATTTTGTAAGTATTTTGCGTAAATGTGCTTTGGATTCGATTGTACTATTTGTGATAATTTGCTCTTTCTTTAGTTTTGTGCAGAATCTGTTCATCGTCTAAGATGTGTATCTGGTGTTAAATTCTCTTTTGATGTACCACAATCATGCAAAACAATAAAAAGAAGTCAAATGTAATGCATGTGAGGAACTGTAAATGTCATACAGGTGCATTTTAATCAAAGGTGACTGACACAAACCTGATTAATAAGAGGAGTATTGTGGTTAAGTGTGGATGTTTCGACCTAAATCCGGCCTGTGTGATTGTGAGCACCTTCATGTGGTAAATAATCATGTTCATGCCACAGCACAATGAGAGCTGAAGAATTGCTCGTGGGCATCATTCAGTCCATTTGAGCTCAATTCACATCGCTTTGACCTGCTTCTGTGTAGCCGGCATGCTTCAAACGTGTGGAGCATGAAAACATTCACAAGTACCTGTAGGTCAACATCTGTTTTTCTTGTCTTGCAGGTTCAGGGTTTGGTCTCCGAGTGGGCCTGGAATAGAGATGATGTCCTCCTGCACACACTGCCCCTCCACCATGTGCATGGCATCGTGAACAAGCTGATGTGCCCGCTGTGGGTGGGAGCGACCTGCGTCATGCTGCCCGAGTTCAGCGCTCAGAGGGTACGGCTCGCCCACTAACCGCAACATTACCACACACACATAACATACAGGGACCCTGCAACGGTTTACTTGCCATACTTAAAGGGTAACTTCAGTGATTTAGCATTAAAGGGTTAGTTCACCCAAAAATGAAAATTCTGTCATTAATTCCTCACCCTCATGTGGTTGGACACCCGTCAGACCTCCGTTCATCTTCAGACACAAATGAAGATATTTTAGTGTAAAGCTGATGCTGAGAAAGGCTTCAGATCGGCCTCCATTGGCATTCAGTTCATTTACACTCACAAAACCCATAAAAGGCACTTAAAACGTCGTTACAAAGTCCATCTCACCACAGTGACTCTACAATAATCTTACGATGCGACGACAATAGTTTTTGTGCGCAAAAAAAAATCTAAATAACACCTTTATCCAGCTTGTTATTGTCTTCCGTGTGCCTCCACGACGCATGCGCGAGAATATGACGTAGATTATCTGAAATTAACGGGAAATTGAATTGGAAATGAAAAGGCTGAAAGGTGAAATTAAAGGCAACTGCATATTCTGCAATCCAAACAAAGATGTTACTTAAATCAGCATTTGTTTTTAAATTCAGTGTAAAGAAAAAAAGTATTTACCAGTGAAATTAAATAAAACCAAAGTATATAATTGTTCCAAAATGTTAAATCAAATAATGTTTAGTGCAACGAAAAAAACTAAGATGCTACAGCGGGTGCTTTTTAAATCAAATTAAGTCAATGTAATTTTAAGGTAAAATAAAAATGATCGTCCTATAGGCTACAGAACTGATCGTATTTCATTTCTAAAGTGCAGCATGTTCTTCTTTAGGCTACAAAAAGAAGTATTTCGGCTTTGTCACAAGTTAGTCTGTTTCATTCTCATCCAATCCAACACGTGAGAAGCTGAGCTGAACAAACGCTCACTATCTACACTTGAGGTAAGCTTGCGCAACTTCAGCTCGCGCAACTTCAGCTCGCGCAACTTCAGCTCGTGCTGGAAAGCGGCTCTTCATTCCCTTCAGCATCTCGTCTCTTCCCTCAGTTCTCCAGTTTCCGTTTGTAACACAGTGACATGTTCTTGTTCGCGAATGATTGCAATATAGGCGCGTATGTGCACGCAGGCGCACTTCCGGAAAAATCGGCAGAAAAATACAAAGAAAACCGGTTCCGTTTTTTGGCCGGTCAACCGGTGCATCCCTAATTTTACCCCCCAAACGCAATTTTTTTCCAGAGAACAGCAGCTATAGACCCTTTTCACAGAATGTGATGACGCGTTTTAACGGTCAATATCGTAAATCCTGCAACGTTTTTTGTATTATTATTTTAAAAAAATATGTGTACATTTATAACCCCAATACTTTGTATTTTATTACTTTTGCATCAAATTACAGTAAAAAAGTTACCGCTGCTGTGAGGGTGTTTAGTAATAGCGTCTATGGAAGTGATGGTAAAAATTTACATATTTCTCTCTTTTCACTGCCGTTATCAATCTCACTCTATTTTTTTCCCTCTTTTTGAAAGTTGTGAAATCACTACTGCTGCGTTTTTCTTTTGCTATGTGAGCAAATGGGCACACAGAAAAAATATTTAATGTATTCTCTCATTCACAGCTATAATATTTAACACAACTACGACGACTTCCGCTCTGAGAAATCCGGAAATGTGAAAAGGGTCTATTGGGCTTGTTTTGGGCTAGTTTTGAGTTGCAATTGGGCAGGTTTTGTTGTGAAAACTTGGCAACCCTGTGCATGCACGCTGGAAGAAGTAGAAGATAAAGATGAGTGTAAACGATCTTTACCGGTGTTGTAAAAAAATTATTTAAGGATACACGGAGTACTTACCAACACCATCATCATTTCTGAGAGAAATAGTGAAGGTGAATGCATATACGAACAAGTTCTCCGTTTAGGATTAGAACAAATTGAACCCAAGCGCTCTTTGGTGAAGTGGATGATTACGTTACTGTTTATCATCTGTCCATCATCGTATAAATCCCGCCCTGACAATTTAATTGGTTTAGAAAATTATTGAAATGTTTAAAAACAATGTTCCTCAAAGAAAGATAGGAAGAGATTTGGATATTTCACATTCAACAGTGTATAACATCATTAAAAGATTCAAGGAATCTGGAGGAATCCGCCTGAGGGATCGGAGATCACGGTTGTTCAGCTTAGGCTTGCGCCCTTGTCCTTTACGCACTGAAATTCCTGCAGATTCCTTGAATCTTTTAATTATGTTATGCACTGTTGAATGTGAAATATCCAAATCTCTTCCTATCTTTCTTTGAGGAACATTGTTTTAAACATTTCAATAATTTTCTCATGTATTTGTTGGCAAACTGGTGATCCTCGGCCCATCTTTGCTCCTAAAGGATTAGACCTTTCTTGGATGCTGCTTTTGTACCAAATCATAATTACAATCACCTGTTGACATCACCTGTTTCAAATCACATCATTATTTAGCCATTTTACCTCATCACTAGCCCTAAATTGCTCCTGTCCCAACTTTTTTTAAAATGTGTTGCAGGTCTGAATGACAGGAAAGGATGCATATTTACAAATGACATGAAGTTGACCAGACAAAACATGAAATATTTTGACATATTGTCTGCAATGAAATACAAGTCAAAGTAAATTTAGAAATCACTTTTTTTTTTTTTTTTTTTTTTGCGTTTTCCATACTGTCCTAAATTTGTCATTTTAAAAATCCATGTCATGACCACTTTAAGTTAACCCAGATTATTCAACAAAGCATTTTTATGTGTTCCATTGTGCACTCGCGGTCAAACTTTCTTAGAGCAACTAAATGTGTTTGCAGTGCATCGCTCCCCAGGGGAACAACTCATGAGACCTGCACAATGAAGTTGTGTGTAGGAGGCCGGCGATCGCCTTATCGGGTTCTTGTCAGAGGGATGCGCTAATTGTAGCTGTGTTGTTGCGTTCCAGCACTGTAGGCGTCAATACCAGGACTCAAGAACTGACAGTCACTGTGTGTGTGTGTGTGTGTGTGTGTGTGTGTGTGTGTGTGTGTGTGTGTGTGTGTGTGTGTAAAAGACACCCCGGACTGTCACCGTGAGCATGGAGTGTGTGTGATGGATTGCCCAGTGTAGCTTTGTATCTGGCCACGCCAACTTTCGGTAAGGGCTTTAGAAGCAGATCAATGGATGGCGTGACATTGAGGAATGATCCGCGTTTTGTAAAGGGAGGAGGGTTTACGAAAGCGAGCGAGCGAGCGGAAGGGCTTTAAGGTCCAGGAGAATTTAATGGGAGTCAAGGATCTGATTGACAAGAAAGGTCTGGAGAGGACACACCAGGAAAAAAAAAAGACATTCGGGACAACAAGAAACTCCCATTCTCTGTTTTCCCACAGATATGACCTTGAACGCACATGTTAAAAAACAAACACCTTCTTTGAGGGATCAAACGCTTTCTTCACCACAAGGGTTTTATTATTTACAACATGTGGTTCAGTAATTTTTAATGAAGCAGAAAAATCAATATTACTTTGGCTTTGAGTTGTTTGAGTGATGAGCGCTCATCTCAGATCTGGTGGGAGCAAAACATGCGTGTAGATGAATTTATTGTGGTGTGAATGCATTAGACAGCCTGCAGTCAGAGACTCTACTGTTATTAATGATGGGATGTAAAAGGTTATCCATCATGTGATGGTGCGGGGCGGGGGTTTTCTACATGTATGTTGCATTTCAGAATGCGTGTGTTTTGGGATTTGGCATGTGTAGTTATACACATAAATGCCGTGGAGTTTTCTAGCTTTCAGTCTGTTAGACAACTGGTGTACTTTTAAACGTTTGCACAACCTTTTATCAGACACGGTTTAACCCTCTGGGGTTCTTCATTTATGGGTCACACTCAGGACCTTCTGGTCAAAAATGACCCTGAGGGCGGGATTAAGATAAAAAAAAAGATTTGAGTAAAATCAATTAAATATATTTTTGTTCAATAATATTTTTTCTTTTCTTTTTTGGTGTTTTGAGATAATTTTATGATTTATAATTAATATTTATGCAATAATTATGAACCATTTTTTCCCATTGAGTATAATAAAAACTGTGTATATATATAAAGATATATAGATTTTTTTTATTAAAGCTGTATTTCATTTTAGAGTCAAGCCTAGGCCTCATGAAAGCAATTTTTTAAATGAGATCGGTGCCATCCGGTGGACACATTGAGCATTTTTATCACGCAATAACACATTTTTACCACTATAGTGGATCTTGCGTTTTATAAAATAATAAAATAAAATCGTAGCTTCATCGGAATGGTCCGAAACTTGGTGACTTTATTGGTACTTGGTATATGAACACCCAAAAAAATGGGGACAGGATTTGAAAAGTCTAAGTGGTCGTAAAAAAAAATAGTCACACTCAGGACCTTCGGGTCAGAAATGACCCCCATAGGAAATGAATGGGAAATTGGCAAAAATATGAAAATACAGAGTTTTTTTGTGCATACAATCTACAAATCAGCCAGGATGCAGAAAAAAGCTCAACAGTGAAGATCTCTAAAACATCAAGAGTTCAAAACAGACAAAAAAACTCACACACACACACACTTATACACATAAAAACACACACAAATGAACGCGTGCCATTCCAAAAGCTAATTGTGTTTTTATTAATGTGAGATTTTTTTTGTCTGTTAAAAAACTCTGTATTTTCATATTTTTGCCAATTTCCCATTAATTTCCTATGGGGGTCATTTCTGACCCGAAGGTCCTGAGTGTGACTATTTTGTTTACAACCACTTAGACTTTTCAAATCCTGTCCCCAATGTTTTTCCGACCAATCCGATGAAGCTACGATTTTTTACATTTTTTATTTAAAAAAATTTGGGTCAGAAATGACCGAAGAGCCCCAGAAGGTTAAAGGTAGTTTCACATTTTTTTAAATATTTACTCGTCATTTGACTCATGAGATTTATTAACAGCTTGCTCCAGCGCAAACCCTCTTTTGCTGTTAAACTTCTGTCAGGATTTACTAAAGACACGCAGTGAAACATTAGCGCTGAAAGCCGTGGACAGGGTTATGTTTTGCGGCCGATCTTATTGCATATGCATTTGTAGGAGTTTCCCGTTTAGACGCAGTATTTATGGGAGGAGATGATTTAAATGAATCATGTGAGGCGATTAACTGGTGTTTGTGCCATTTACCGCCCCCCCAAAAAAGCATGTCTTGAACCAGACGCTAACTGTTAGATTGTGTTGGTCTTTATGAAAATGATCCGGCTCCGTCTGTTCTTTTTAATTTTATTTTAATTGCTGCACATTGCCATTTTTGAAAGAATAGCCTGCCCTACTCTTCCTGCCAAAGTGTGCCGTTTCACTGCCTCTGGAGTTTGCAACGAGCTTGACTTGACCTTCAGTCCCACAATGCAAAGTACTTGACCTTTCATTTTCAGTGTGATGAATGAATGTCAGTGAATGTATGTTATAGGTGTGTTTTACCTTCTTTTTTAATTCATTATTTGATCTGCAAAAGTTTTTTCTTCATTTAAAAGATGATTGTGATTAATCAATAAATCTTTGTCTACGGAAGCCCAAAGAAGCGTATGGTTAAAAGTTGTGAAATTTGGCACACAGATAGTAGGGGTGGTGAAAAAAATCGATTATCGATTAATCGCGAGTATGTTATGGACGAGTATGAATCGATAATTACATTTTCAAAAATCAATTTTTTTATTAATCTAAACCTGACACTACCACCATGTGTGTGTTCATTAGATGAATGTAAATCTGTCGTTAATGCTGAGATGATTCTGAGGGAACACTCTAGAAATCCTCCCGCTTCGCCTCCTCTGGAGCTCAGGCACATTAGAATTAGCGCGTTAGCACGGCTCAGATTCGCGCACAAACACCGAATAAACGCCTTCAATCCGCAGATTTATGAGCACTTCAGATGAGCGAGCGCGACACATCGACGCGCACATTCGCGGGAATAAAGGCGATCCTGAGGACGCGATGAGCGGATCACACACACACACACACACAGCCGGACTGATGCTGGAAACACACCGCCGCTCCGCTGCACCGACCCGCGGCTCCCGCTCACGGAACCGAATGGGCCTCGACACTCCTCCGACACGAACCCGTTTTTCTTCTGTCGTTTTTTCCCCTTTTGTCTTTCTCACGTCAGGAAACGAACGAGAGGAGCTCGAGCGGTCCACGCGCTCCCCCCCGCCCCCCTCACGCGCGCACCGCATCCATCACTATTGACATTTTGTCACTGTGTTCTACAGTACAGTATATAAGCTGAAGCTACAGTAAGTTGTTCAAAAATTTTAATTTTGTCTTCTTAATGATTAAATTGGACAATTTTCTTCTAGAAAGACAAGGTGTTTAGGTGGAGAAAAAACTTCTTCTTTACCTTGACATGTTTCGACTGCAACCTGCAGTCTTCCTCCATCTGAACACGTTGTCTTTCTAGAAGAAAATTGTCCAATTTCTACAGTATGTTGGTTCTGATCTACTTCCTAAAGGAAATAAGCCTTTCATTTATTTGTTATTGTTTAGTTCAACTTGATGAGTCACAACACAATGTGATGTATTCATTTCTGTGTAACTACACGACACTACACGACAAGTGCTTTGAGTTGTTGTTACTCAATAAAAGAGTTAAGTAATTCAGTAGCTGACTTTTTTTTTATACTGCAATCACTTTGTAGTGTATTTTCGTTTACTGTTGTGAAATGGAAAATCAATAATCGCTAATCGAGAATCGTTAATAATCGAAAATCGACTGTAATCGAATCGGGACTTCAATAATCGTAATCGAATCGGGAAATCAGACAGATTAACCACCCCTAACAGATAGAGGACAGACTAAACTGTTACCATAGAAAATTTGGAGTCTCTAGCTCAAGCCCTTTAGCACTTAAAAGCTCTAAATATTATCAGAAAAAAAATAAGCAAAATAATCTGCCAATGGGGTAAACACAATAATCTTAATTCAATCAGAAAACAAGATTATTTTGCTTACCCCATTGGCAGATTATTTTGCTTATTTTAAGCAAAAACTCCCTTAATTTTGAGTTATTTTCCCCCAAAACAAGACAAAAACTTTTGCTTGTCTAGTAAATGCTTCTTAATGTAAGATTTTTTAGATATTTGGATTGAAAACAAGACAAAAATACTAAGTAAGAAAAGCATTTTTTGCAGTGTATGATTTGTAAAATTAAAAGTTTAAAGGTGTAGGCCACTTTGTGGCAAACAAGCACTTTTATTTAAAGGGGTGATGAATTGAGAAATCAACTTTCCTTTGAGCCTTTGGTATATAAAAGTTAATCGTGATTAGTGGTGTCAACAATAATCGATTCGGCAATGCATCGCAATGCGGGGCATGCACAATTCAGCATCGATGCGGCAAAGTGTCGATTATGTCATTTGTTTATTTTCTGGCTTTGAGTTGGACAATAAAGTTGTGAAGTTTCAATTACTTCCGGGGTCATAACAACAACAACAACAATCAAGATGGCTGAGGCGGAGGGAGATTACTGATGAATTAAAACACTTATGTTCACTGCTGGAAAAAGTTGGCTGTTATTATTGCTCTATTTAATTTCAAATGGTTCTAAAGCAGAGAAGAGAAACATTTCTCATTCAAAGCACTGAAAGCAGTGATTTATGTTTCAGGTTTGAAAATAACAGATCCAATACCCTGTACCATTCAATTTTATTTTATTTAATGACATTTATGTCAAAGATACAGGAGAGTGATAATATACACATAGCAGCCAATAAATTCTGTTGTTCAATATCTGACTGCTTGTATTGCCTCATGACTGATTAAAAATGTGCCTTGTTGTGTGCTGTAGAATTTTGATGCATCGTAGAATCGAATTGAATCGAATCGTTACCTGGTGAATCGTAATCAAATCGAATTGTGAGGGCAGTCCCAATGCACACCCCTAATCGTGATATAAGAATATCCTGTAAGTGTCAGAGCTGAAAACTTCCTTGTTAGTCAAAGAAAAGCTTTTATAGACACCAGGTCCAGAAAACGAGAGATCTCAGAAATATGTCGACCATTGACGTCATAGAAAACAGAAACGCCGCCTCAAGTCCGCCCACCGACTCGTGGAGCTAAACGGGTCACGCAGATCGATAAACATTCCAGTTCCAGCTCACGTGTGTAAGACATTGCGCGTTTGTTCGCTTCATTTCACCGCGGATTCGTTTGTAAACAAGACACAGGTGGAGACTGGATTTGCAGACATGAGATTGAAACACAATGCTGTGCCTCTGGATCCGACAGGAACGGTGCAACACACTTGTGAGAGTAAAGCATGTTTTTATATGTGTTAGTATTGCATTGTTACAGATGGTTTGATATCTATTGGTTACATACCTTAGCACGCGCTCACAAGCTGGAGAAGCTGTTATTGGTTCATTCGTGATCAGACTCGGGCTTGTAACACCAGCTCGCAAAGCCCAACGTACCGGGGCTATGTGCTTTTCAGACGGGCTATAGTTAACCCTTAATCGTCCCTTGGGGTCCAGCTGACCCCAATGGACTTTTCCTCCATTTTTTAAGTGTTCCCTTCATCTCAGGGCCATGAGACTCTGTGACTTTTCCTAAATAATCTATCTAAACATGCACAAAAAATCTGGGCTTGATTTGGTTGTTCTAAAGGTGTGTAAAAAAAAAATTACCGTTTAAGTCCCTCGGGGTCAGATTGACAATTGAAAATGAATGGGAAAGTGTAAAAAATAATTTTTTTCCCACTTTTTTTGTCAAAAAAAAAAAAACTAAATCCAGTATAAATCTGAAAATTTCCACATTTATATCAAGGTCTGGTCCTAGAGCATAAACACAAAGTAGAACGAACTTTCTATCTCATACACACACACGTACACACACACACACACACACACACACACACACACACACACACATGTGTGTGACTGCAACAGAGAGTATTTTTATTGAAATTGGCAAATAAAATCAACAAAACTGGCATAAATCTGAAAGATTTTCATACATAAATGAAGTACTAATACTAGAGCACAAATGCAATATGGAACAAGCATGTTCACTCACACACACACACACACACACACACACACACACACACACACACACACACACACACACACACACACACACACACACACACACAGGTGTCTGGAGCATTTTTTTGGATTTTGGCAATGAATGGGAAAATGTAAAAAATGCTTTTTTTTTTACTTTGTTTGTAAAAAAAAATCAACTAAATCCAGTATAAATCTGAAAATGTCTACATTTATATCAAGATCTGGTCCTAGAGCATAAACACAAAGTGGAACGAACTTTCTGTCTCATATACACACACACACACTCAAACACACACATGTGTGTGACTGCAACAGAGGGCATTTTTATAGAAACTGGCAAATAAAATCAACAAAACTGGCATAAATCTGAAAAATTTTCATACATAAATGAAGGACAAATACTAGATCACAAATTCAACATGGAACAATCATGAGAAAGAGGGAAAAGGGCAAATAAAAGAAAGATGAAAGGCAGCTTAACTTCTGCATAACTTCCCTCTGGACCTCTAGTGGATAATGTGGTCATTGCACTCTCTCTCTCTTTAACTATAATTCCTAAAGTTTTTCCACAAACCTACAGATGGCGGTATTCTATCCCTAACACATAGAGCAATGTCCAAAAACTATTTATATTTATTTAAGATCATCATTCAAGTGATTTTTTCATAAAAAAATAAATTTTAATGAGCCAATTTAGTTAAGTATTTGTGCAGTAAATAGGTAAAAAAACTACCAAATACCCACAAAAACACAGCATAAATGTATAGTTGAGAAGTAAATTAAAAAAATGATATATAGTTTTCCATGTAAAAAAATTATATTTCCTTATGCAATCGCTCTGTAAATGTCTGGGGTCTATCTGACCCAAAGGGACTCAAACGTAAACCCTACTTGAGGGACGATTAAGGGTTAAATAACATTCCTTTCTGTGTGTGTGTGTGTGTGTGTGTGTACGGTTCGCAGTTATATCCACTGATGATTGGGCGAATTGATTCAGAAATAACATTCCAATCAGTCGCGGGTGGATGAGAGATGAATCTGTGTTTGTTTGATACAGACATTTTTCGAGCCCTGTGAGCGTTTCCCCAGACACTTTCAAAACAATTCCTCATGTGTACTGACAGGGGAGCGGAAACTCATTAAATATGCAAATCTTATCCAATCCTAGCCGTGGGTGTTTACTTCCAAGTCTTCAGTGCGGCACGCCCATCAAAACCCAGCGTTTTTCAGAAAGCCTCAAAACCAGGCAGAAAATAGCCTATAACTTAATAATGATGATGTTTCTGAAGGTAAAAACCATGTGAACGTCATAAGATGACCTCAGATAACAGTATAAAATAAAAAAAAAAGCCAGTTCATGACACCTTTTAAATAAAGACATGAAATGTCCACTATAACCAGTAGATGGCAGCAGAGGAGAACTGATTGACTTATTAGCCATTTCCACTCTTTAATATATGGACAAAAGTAGGAAGTCACAAAGGCTCATGAAAAACAAAAACTTTCTTCAAATTGTGCCTGAATTACACAGAAATCAAGTAAAGAGCTGCTCTATGATCACTGAAGCTGTCGTCAGATCAGTGTGAGACTATAGAACAAGAGTGGGACATGTATTAAAGGATTAGTTCACTTTAAAAAAAAACTTTTGCTGATCATTTACTCACCCCCATGTCATCCAAGATGTCCATGTCTCTCTTTCTGCAGTCGAGAAGAAATTACGTTTTTTGATTAAAACATTCCAGGATTTTTCTCCATATAATGGACTTCAATGGGCTCCAAACGGTTCAAATGACAGTTTCAGTGCAGCTTCAAAGGGCTTTAAACGACACCAGATGATGAATAAGGGTCTTATCTAGACAAACCATCAGTTTCTGTGAGAAACCCAGCAGTATTTATGCTATTATTTTACCGCTTATCAGACGAACGTGATCATCTCTGAGCTCCGCCATAACTTCCGCTAAGTGAGGTCAAAATACGAGCGTGGTCATAGATGTATACGTAGATGCCTCATTAGCGCCTGCACGGATCAATAGAATGAGGCATCTACGATCGATATATCTATGACCACGCTCTTATTTTGACCTCACTTAGCGGAAGTTATGGCGGAGCTCAGATATGATCACGTTCGTCTGATAAGAGGTAAAATAATAGCATAAATACTGCTGGGTTTCTCTCAGAAACTGATGGTTTGTCTAGAGAAGACCCTTATTCATCATCTGGTGTCGTTTGTTATCGTTTATAGCTGCACTAAAACTTATCATTTGGACCTTGAACCGTTTGGAGCCCATTGAAGTCCATTATATGAAAAATCCTGGGCTGTTTTCATCAAAAACCTTAATTTATTTTCGACTGCAGAATGAAAAACATGGACATCTTGGATGACATGGGGTCGAGTAAATGATCAGCAAAAGTTTATCTAAAAGAGAACTAATCCTTTAAGAGGACAATATTTACCTGTAAAAATGAGGTTTTTGCGCATTAAAGTTAATTTTATCTGCATATCAATTCTAGCTCAGTGCTTCACTGTTAAATTTCCAATAAACAAACATGTAATATTATTAGTATCTGCACTTATTACCAAAAACAAGCAAAATCTGGAGCCCTGTAACTGTGTCCAGCGCTAATGTTTCATTGCGTGTCTTTTTATAACACCAAAAGAGGGTTTGCGCTGGTGCAAGCTGTTAGTAAACCTGACCCTTAATATGTTAAACCATGGCCATGCTTTAGCTCGTCATTTTGATTCTATTGTCCTGTTTTTTGCTTCTGTTTCATGAACTTTGGGTCACTATAGTCCAACAAATGAACAGGCTGAAGTCTGCAAAACAGTTTGATTATCGTGAAGAATGATTTGACATGAACAGCCTAAGTTTACACACATGCACTGTATACTTTGAAATATACCTCACATTCAATTCTTTGTTGCGGGCTAATGTAATGAAAGAGAGAAACCAGAGCAACTTGGGTACCAGATTGGAGAGGAGGAGGTGTGGCGATGAGAGATGGGTTTTTGATGATAAAAGAAGTGTCACTCTCTCTCTGTGTGTGTGTGTGTGTGTGTGTGTGTGTGTGTGTGTGTGTGTTGGTGGGGGGGTTGATGGAGAGAGAGTGCGAGACAGCAGGAATGATAAGAGCATGGAGGTACTGAAGCAGGAAATAATGAAATGGAGAGAGAGCGAGGGAGGGCGGAGGGAGATGTGTGTCTCCCAGGGGGACGGAGCCAAGGAGAATCTGTCGCTCACCTTCAATTAATTCACGCGTTTCTCCCACTGTGTTCTAAAGGTGCAGCCAGGCGTGCGAGAGACTGTGTGTGTGTGTGTGTGTGAGAGATGAAAAAGAGAGAATTGTTATATTGCATCTTTTATGTGTGAATCGTACACCTTTATGTCTGATCATTCATTGTACCTCCTTTCATTCCCGTGTGCTTGCATGTCAGACAACGGAAGAGTTAGTGAGTAAAGTTAGACGCGGTGTAATTGATTTGTGTGCCTGTGTGAGACGTGTGTTTATATGGGCAGTTATGCATCTGTTTCCGTCTGACAGACTGGGATGAGTGTGGGTTTGAGGTCCTTCGCTGTGCTTCACGCAACACATTCATCAAAAGCAGAGAAACGCAGTAAAAGCCCAGTGTGTTCTTCACTCTGACCTCAATACTCGCTCTACAGTTTCTCTTCTGCGGCTGACCTTTACAAATCTATACTCGCTTTTTCCCTTTTTTAACAACATTCCTCCAGTCGACCCAAGACAAATAGCACTATGGATGCACGATCAGTGACTTAATCGTTATCTGGAGTGTTTTTAACAGTGTAATTAACAGTATCCGTCTGATTAGTCCAATACTAGATGCAGATACGATCACGGCTGGTCTTTTTCCATGTCGGATTTCACCTAATGTGAACCATTGGGGTCAATAATATCTTCTAGTATTCCCATTCATCTCAGTGGCAACATCCTGCAATCTCAGTTCTCAGTTTTTTGTTAATTGATTTGACTGATGTTTTTTCATGTGCGTCAGCTGTTAAAGTGACAGTGGCCTAATAAACCTGCTGCTGTCTGTCATTAATGATAATCAAACAACAAAAGACAGGGAAAACAATAACTATTTGTGCATTTTGATTGGGAAAATTAAATTCTGGTCTGACTGGGCCGAATTTTTTTTTAGCCCTGATATATTGAAGCGCAGGTAAATGTGGCATTTATTATAATAATGGGGTTATGTGACGATTGATTTAAGTTCACTTAAATTAACAGTTGTTATATATTTAAATTATGCATTAATATATATATATATATATATATTGGGTTAGTTACCTATAATTATGCATAAAAAATAAAAAATATATTGGGTTAGTTACCAGTAGTTATGCATAAAAAATGTAAAAAAATATTGGGTTAGTTACCTGTAGTTATGCATAAAAAATAAAAATTAAATATTGGGTTAGTTACCTGTAGTTATGCATAAAAAAATAAGAGAAAATATTGGGTTAGTTACCTGTAGTTATGCATAAAAAAATATTGGGTTAGTTACTTGTAATTATGCATAAATATTGGGTTAGTTACCTGTAATTATGGGTTAGCTACTTGTAATTATGGGTTAGTTACCTGTAATTATACATAAATAAACATTTAAAATGAAAATATTCAGTTAGTTACCTGTAAAATAAAACATATTGGGTTAGTTATCTGTAATTATACATACAAATACAAATATTGAGTTAGTTACCTGTAATTACGGGTTAGTTACCTGTAATTAGGCATAAAAATAAAATTATTGGGTTAGTTACCTGTAGTTATGGGTTAGTTACCTGTAATTATGCATAAAAATACAAATATTCGGTTAGTTAGCTGTAATTATCCATAAAAATATTGGGTTAATTACCTGTAATTATGCATAAAAATATTTGGTTAGTTACCTATAATTATGCATACAAAAATGTTATATTCGGTTAGTTACCTGTAATTATGAATACATACAAATGTAAAGTTAAAATATTCAGTTAGGTACCTGTAATTATGAATAAAAATTAAAATATTGGGTTAATTACCTGTATTTATGCATAAATACAAATTTTAAGTTAAAATATTCAGTTAGGTACCTTTTAATTATGCATACAAATTAAAAATTTAAATGTTTGGTTAGTTGCCAAACAAACATACATAAAAATATGTAAAGTTAACGCTTTATTTTACAGTGTCCTTACATATGTTACATGTACCTACCATCGTAATAACAGTAAATTATGTTTAATTACATGCAAGTAATCCTCAACCAAACCCTAATCCTACACAAACCCTATAGTAAGTACATGTAGTTAGTTAATATTACTCAGTACTGACATATATAATTACATTGTAACAATGTCACCTTAAAATAAAGTGCAACCCAAATAAATATAAGGGTTAGATACCTCTAATTATGCGCAATTATAGGTATCTAATTATACATCAATACAGATATCTAACCCTAATATTACTATAGTTATGACTATACTAATGTTGTTATTATAGTAACATGTAACTGTCACCTTAAAATAAAGTTTTACCTTATTGGTTAATGAATTGGCTGGCATTTTGACATCAATTCATACCAAAAATGATTATTTGCAAATGACTTGAGTGCTAAGTTTTGTTGTTGTTTTGCTGTGTTCCAGGTCTGGGAGCAGTTGATCGGTTCAAAGTCCCCCATGGTGAACGTATTCATGGCAGTTCCCACCATCTACTCAAAACTCATTGAATATTACGACCAACATTTCACTCAACCTCGAGTCCAAGACTTCATCAGGGCTGTGTGCAAAGAGAGAATACGGTACCTCTCTCTCTCTCTCTCTCTCTCTCTCTCTCTCTCTCTCTGTCTTTAGATCCACCCAACTTAGAGCATCTCCTCCCAAATTCTCTTTCATTCTTCAGTAAAGCGACATCAAAGGAGAGCCTGCAAACCTTTATTTTGCCTCTGTTTGCTTTACCTCAGGGTCAAATGCTCAAACAAGACTTTTTTGTAGAAAAACAAGTGCATGATTTCTGAGTTGAAATGATGGCCAGTTCTCTGTGTCTCAGGTTGATGGTATCGGGTTCATCTGCTCTTCCGCAGCCCGTCCTGGAGCGCTGGGCCGAGATCACGGGTCATGTGCTGCTGGAGCGATATGGCATGACGGAGATCGGCATGGCACTATCAAATCCACTTAAGGGAACACGTGTGCCCGGTACTGCATCACTTCATACATGTGTAATACATGACTGCTAGCATAGGGATGCACCGATATGAAAAATGTGGCTGATACCGATAACCGATAATTCTTTATATTTGAAAGCCGATAACCGATATATTGGCCGATTAAATCTAAATTCAAATTTTTGTATAATTTTTGAGAGCCTGATTACAAAAATGTCCTAAGCACACAATGATGATGTTCTTATTATAATTTTATGTAGCCGATATGACAGACTTGCGCTGCACATGTTGCTCTCAACTGCATTTTCCTTTTTTAAGAGATTTCAATCACATTCCAAGCAACTCAAACACATCATTGTGAACAGTGCACATCTGAAGTGTAAATATACCAAATATATAGTAAAAATTTACATATATCTACCGATAACATTAAAAATGAACATATATCGGCCAATACCGATAACATAAAAAATGTACATACAGTATATCGGCTGATACGGTAACATAAAAAATGTACATATATATCGGCCGATACCGATAACATAAAAAAAAACATATATCGGCCGATGCCGATAACATAAAAAATTAACATATATCGGCCGATACCGATAACATAAAAAATTAACATATATCGGCCGATGCCGATAACATGAAAAATTAACATATATCGGCCGATACCGATAACATAAAAAATTTACATATATCGGCCGATACCGATAACATTAAAAATGAACATATATCGGCCGATACCGATAACATAAAAATTTACATATATCGGCCGATACTGATAACATTAAAAATGAACATATATCGGCCGATACCGATAACATTAAACATTTACATATATCGGCCGATACCGATAACGTAAAAAATTTACATATATCGGTTGATACATTGTGCATCCCTAATAGCACATTTACATTCCCTTAACAAAAATTAACAATAGCTATGTTTCCATCCACTTATTTTTATCGCTTAAAAAAGCGCTGGATGGAAACGTCAAGATGCGCATTAAAAACTTAAGCGCTCAACTGAGGTGGATACATTTGTATCCAATAAGAAGGCATGCGCATAAACTATGATGGAAACACATTTACAGAATAAATCCCTCAGTGTGTTACTTTTCCGCAGAGTGATTGGCTAACTGGACTAACCAGTGGACCAATGGCATCGCAGCATCTCAAATGTTGGTCTGTGATCAGAATGATTTGGTTTAATTCCTCCAGAAGTGTCTCTCACGATTGCGTTCCCAAACACCAGCATCCCAACGCAAGAGATCATGACAGCGTTTAGTGTGTGTGTGTGTGTGTGTGTGTGTGTGTATTCCTCCAGAAGTGTCTCACACGATTGTGTTCCCAAACACCAGCATCCCAACACAAGAGATCATGGTTTAGTGTGTTTCGCTCATTTATGATGGAGGAAAAAGAGCCCGATTGAGCAACTTACATTTTTATTTCTGATATGTTGCGCCAATTTCACTGGAAGTGATGATTTTGTTCTCTTAACTAATCTACTCTAGTATGTTTAACTTTATCACATTTGTCAAACAAAATTTTCTTATGTTTTTCCAACTTTTATAAACCCTTAACTGTCTCCCCCCTTTTTGAGAATAGTCGTGAAAATGCACTATCCCAACTTAAAGGGCTGTACTTCAAGAATGATTTGGAATATATACCTAAATTTGGTCTTGTTTTAAAGAAGACACTCAGCAGATTATTTCAGATTATTAAAGCATTTCAAAATATGAAAGTATGAAAAAGTTATGGAAGTTTAAATTTATTGTAAATGAAAAATACTGTAATAAATAATTTTATATGCAATATATATTTTACAAAAACTTTTACTCTAAAATTACTATAAAATCCAAGCCATATGTCTAACCAAGTTGTGTTCCAAATTTGAAGTTGATATCACAAAAATTAAGTCCCCATGAGATTTTGTTTAGGCGCTGTACCAAAAATAGCCACCGGGTGTCATCCACTTTCCATTTAATGCATTTTTACTGTAAATTTTAGTCCAAATGTCACTTCCATCACAAAACATTCACCAAATATGGAACCTTGAGACTCAGACCTTTCAGACGATATGCGTTTTGTCAAGATTAGAATAGATTTTGATTATAAAGTAGTTAAAATACATTTTGTAATACGAAACATGACGCCGCCCACTAGGGGAGGAGCCCGCTAGAAGAATTTAAAGTACCGTTTCCATGGTAACGCAGCGTCTGATTTCAAAACGGTTTTCACAGGATGAATTTTGAGTTCGTAAGCTTTCAAACGATACCTAATTTATGATAATTACTAAAATATATGATTCGAAAAAAGGCAATTTAAAAAAGAAAAAAAGCGCCAGGTGTCCCACAATGATAACCACAATTAAAAATCATTACAGAAACTCTTCCAAATGTCCAACATTAAACCCTAACATGACTGAAGAATGCCCGCTTAATCCCCAAATTTACTCTCCTAATGCTGTCCATTGCAAAGCATGCTGGGAACTACAGATCTACTTCCTTACTAAAGTAGTTTTAACTCGAATGAATTAAGTAAACTTCAGATTTTCTTTAAAGTGAATTAAAATCCAAGGAATATCTGGTGTTGTAGACTCTGGGTCTCTATGATCATCTTGAGCTTCTACGCATGTTTAGCCAGAATGCTTCATCTCATCAACGGTATGTTGTTGTTCTTTCTCAGACAGTTTATGATGGTAAGTTGTCACAGATCAAACGGCGTTCTGAAGTAGTTTGTTTGTCTCTCTTTCGTCTGTGTTTTGTTGTTTTGCTGTGATTATCTTCTGAGAAAGTCTCCATGCTCTGATCAAACTGCTCCTGTCAGCTTCCACGTCTCTTCTCGTGTCGGTATCAAAGCGCTTTTAGTGTTCTTCTGCAACTTCTTTACATCGCTCCGGGTGTCTGAGGATTGTTTTGTTCGCCTTTCGACATGCGTTCGTGAGGGAAGGTGCTAGCGTTGCCTTGTAGTTTTATTAGTGAAGAATTCGGAGGAAAGAAACTGGAGTTAATGCTCAGAGGTGATGATTAAGAGGAGTTTGCCACGGTTAACATTTCCTGCTCTGCCCCGCGAGACGCCAGGGAAGTGGGTTGAAGTCAATCAATATCAGTCACAGGGTTGACTGCGATCACCAGAGATGAATTATGATGAGTCTGATCTAATGGGAACCAAATCAGGGCTGTACCTTTGTTGTGAAGAAATTGCCTGGATTTTCATTTGAGTTGATTTTTAAAGTAATCTCATTGTTCTAGTTTAAATAAACTTGTTTTAACTAGTGATGCACTGAAATGAAAATGCTTGTCTGAAACCGATAATCCAGGATGCACTTGGCCGAAAACTGAATTACTGAAAAAAATTTATTTAATCATCAATAAATTAACCAAATTAATTTAAAGCTGCACTGTGTGATATTTTCCCCCATCTAGTGGTGAACTATGACCATCCAGTGAATATTAGTTTCTGTTCCTCTCAATTCCGATTTCGTTTTAACTCCTACGGTGGCCGATTTAGTCCAAGATTAACATGGCTTCCAGTTCGCCCTCGTCCACATTCGACACGGAGCCATCGAGTGTTAAAACGCCAAAGGCCAAGCTTGAATTTACGGGCATGTCCCTCTTTGACTAATGTACTTTCAAGATGGAGGGGCAACATGGCGACCGGCATTCGAACCCTCACCCGTATGTGTTTACAATGGCATATTATAAACTTACGAGAATACTTTATTACTTGAAAGAAGTAAATATACATTAATGAGCACATATATTTTTGAAAGAACTAAGTGTTTTTAGCTAAGAATAAACTAAAAAAGTTACACAGTGTAGCTTTAACCTCTTAAACTCTGGGACCATTTTTGGGATTTCCGCCAGGATTCGGCTGACCCAAATTGAAAAGCTTCCCATACACACACACAGTGTCTCTAAATACACACTTCTGGTGTCATTTTACAGGAAACCCTTTGACGTTTCATAAAGCACTGCTAAAAGTGATAAACATGTGAGTATATGTTGTCTGAGCTGTAATAAACCACCCAAAAAAAGAGAGTTACACACTTTAAACACTGAATTTATAACCAAAAAAATCAAAAAGCGTCTCTTTTTGGGGGGTTATTACAGCTCAGACAACATATACTCACATGTTTATCACTTTTAGCAGTGCTTTATGAAACGTCAAAGGGTTTCCTGTAAAATGACACCAGTATTGTGTATTTAGAGACACTGTGTGTGTGTGTGAATGGGAAGCTTTTCAGTTTGGGTCGGACAAATCCAGGCGGAAATGGTCCCAGAGTAATTTAGTGTAAATAAGTTACTTTGCCGAGGCTCATTGATGCACATGTGGAGCGAAGGCTGGCCCGTGTGGTCCGATCAAACAGACGAGCTACTGGAGCTCAAACTGCTCAAGAAGTTAATGCTGGTTCTGATAGAAAGGGGTCAGAATACACAGAGCATCTCAGTTTGACCACTCAGGGTGCCTGACCTCTGTCCACCACCCACCTCGCACATTACAGGACTTAAAGGATCTGCTGCTAACACCTTGGTGCCAGATCCCACAGCACACCTTCAGGGGTCTAGTGGAGTCCATGCCTCGACGGGTCAGCAAAACAATATTAGGTCATAATGTTATGCCTGATCGGTGAATGTCGCTGCATGTTTCATATGCACATATAACTTGATAGAGGTCTGTTCTCCTATTTTTAAACAGGAGATTTAAATAATCAAAAACCGAGTCATAAGGGTCAATTTTTGAGATGTGAATATTTGAAAATCTGGAATTTGAGGGTGCAAAAAAATCTAAATATTGAGAAAATCTCCTTTAAAGTTGTCCAAATGAAGTCCTTAGCAATGCATATTACAACTAATAATACATTTATCTTAATTGGAACATGATCTTAATATCCTGTTGATTTATGGCATAAAAGAAAAATTGATAATTTTGACCCGTACAATGTATTGTTGGCTATTGGCACAGATATACCCGTGAGACGCACGACAGGGTCACAAAAATGAATTTATTCTTATTATTCCAAGCATATAACATGTATTTATTTAGCTGAGAACCATGTGACTACATGAAAGGCGAGTTCCCGTGTTCGTAGGATCACAGAACCGTGAATAAATCTCTGAGTTTAATCGCTGACGTGCCATGCACATTTATTTTTACAGACGTCCACATGAGAAACAATTACCATTCCATTAAGGCTTTAGGGTGTGTTACCAACATGAACAATACCTCAACGCCCTAACAATCAACCAGAACACCCTACACTCTCAGAAAAAAAAGGTACAAAAGCGGTCACTAGGGTCGGTACCCTTTCAAAAGGTAAACCATTGTACCTTATTTACGCCTAAATGGTGCATTTCAGTGCCTTTTGAGGCATTAATATGTGTGTGTGGTGTTGTACCATTTCTTTTGAGAGTGTAGCATTGAGTTTTACGCAGGCAAACACCATTGACATTTTCAAGATAATGTTCAAATCTAGTTAAACAAGCAGTTCAGAAGGGGAAACTGGAGAAAAATAAATCAAATTGTGCCAATAGTAGTAATAATGCACACAGTGTTCTGTGTTGTTCTAGGAGGAGCTGCCACTCCCTGTGGATCGTGTGGATTGCGGTGCGAGAGGCTTTGAATAAAACATGAGTGTGTGTGTGTGTGTGTGTGTGTGTGTGTATGTGTCCTCTGTTTTAATGAGGGCTTGTGATGGGCAGAGGGACTGGAGGCTTGTTAATGGCTTCTTTAAGCAGTCTTGGTGCTATTGTGTCCTTTTCTCATTTCGTGACAGGAGTGCTGCTACAGGGACAGCCACATTCCACTATACACACACACACACACACACGCACGCGATCATATCCCAGCGGACGCCGCACACACACCTCCGATCAGCCCCCATCTCATTTATATTCACACTCGAGCCCCTAATGGTCAGATTCCACATGTGTGTGTATGCAGGAGTACGACATTCCTTCAGCTCTGGGCACACTGCATTTATTACTCAGATCCAGCACGGTTTACTATAGGCTGGTGTTTTTTCCTTAGTTTAATTTTGACCATGGAGATTTCCAAAACGAGTTTTTATTTTATTAGTAGTAATATTTCATTCATTCTGACTCATTGACACTGTTAAAGAGTTGAATCCTCATGATAAACATGGACAACATTTGAAAACACGAGTTGGCTGTATGACGGATTATTTCTGTGCCAAATACACTCCTTCAGGATTCAAACAAGTTTCTGAATGTTTTTTTTTTTAGATAAGTGTGTGAAAGAAGTGTATGTGTGAGGGAAAAATCACCTTGTTCAGTTTCACAAATAACCAGCGTTAAGGGAACAGTGGATGCAGTTTGTGTTTCCGGAGTTCGAACAAATCTCTTGAGTGAATGATTCAATGACTCACTCATAAAGACTTGTTTCGTTACTGGATGAATCAGTGTTTTTGAATGAATCTCTTGAATTAATGATTCAATGACTCACTCATAAAGACGTCACTTGTTTCATTACTGGATGAATCAGTGTTTTTGAATGAATCTCTTGAATGAATGATTCAATGACTCACTCATGAAGACTTCACTTGTTTCATTACTGAATGAATCAGCGTTTATGAACAAATCTCTTGAATGAATGATTCAATGACTCACTCATAAAGACTTGTTTCATTACTGGATGAATCAGTGTTTTTGAATGAATCTCTTGAATTAATGATTCAATGACTCACTCATAAAGACGTCACTTGTTTAATAACTGAATGAATCAGCATTTATGAACAAATCTCTTGAATGAATGATTCAATGACTCACTCACAAAGACGTCACTTGTTTCATTACTGGATGAATCAGCGTTTATGAACAAATCTCTTGAGTGAATGATTCAATCACTCACTCATAAAGACGTCACTTGTTTCATTACTGGATGAATCAGTGTTTTTGAATTAATCTCTTGAATGAATGATTCAATGACTCACTCATGAAGACTTCACTTGTTTCATTACTGGATGAATCAGTGTTTTTGAACAAATCTCTTGAATGAATGATTCAATGACTCACTCATAAAGACGTCACTTGTTTAATAACTGAATGAATCAGCGTTTATGAACAAATCTCTTGAATTAATGATTCAATCACTCACTCATAAAGACGTCACTTGTTTCATTACTGGATGAATCAGTGTTTTTGAATGAATCTCTTGAATGAATGATTCAATGACTCACTCTTGAAGACTTCACTTGTTTCATTACTGGATGAATCAGTGTTTTTGAACAAATCTCTTGAATGAATGATTCAATGACTCACTCATAAAGACGTCACTTGTTTCATTACTGGATGAATCAGCGTTTATGAACAAATCTCTTGAGTGAATGATTCAATGACTCACTCATAAAGACGTCAATTGTTTCATTACTGGATGAATCAGCGTTTTTGAACAAATCTCTTGAATGAATGATTCAATGACTCACTCATAAAGACGTCACTTGTTTCATTACTGGATTAATCAGCGTTTATGAACAAATCTCTTGAATGAATGATTCAATGACTCACTCATAAAGACGTCACTTGTTTCATTACTGGATGAATCAGCGTTTATGAACAAATCTCTTGAATTAATGATTCAATGACTCACTCATAAAGACGTCACTTGTTTCATTACTGGATGAATCAACGTTTTTGAATGAATCTCTTGAATTAATGATTCAATGACTCACTCATAAAGACTTCACTTGTTTCATTACTGGATGAATCAGTGTTTTTGAATGAATCTCTTGAATGAATGATTCAATGACTCACTCATGAAGACTTCACTTGTTTCATTACTGGATGAATCAACGTTTTTGAATGAATCTCTTGAATTCATGATTCAATGACTCACTCATAAAGACTTCACTTGTTTCATTACTGGATGAATCAGTGTTTTTGAACAAATCTCTTGAATGAATGATTCAATGACTCACTCATAAAGACGTCACTTGTTTAATAACTGGATGACTCAGCGTTTATGAACAAATCTCTTGAATGAATGATTCAATGACTCACTCATAAAGACGTCACTTTTTTTCATTACTGGATGAATCAGCGTTTATGAACAAATCTCTTGAATGAATGATTCAATGACTCACTCATAAAGACGTCACTTGTTTCATTACTGGATGAATCAACGTTTTTGTATGAATCTCTTGAATTACTGATTCAATGACTCACTCATAAAGACGTCACTTGTTTCATTACTGGATGAATCAGTGTTTTAGAATGAATCTCTTGTATGAATGATTCAATGACTCGCTCATAAAGACTTCACTTGTTTCATTACTGGATGAATCAGTGTTTTTGAACTAATCTCTTGAATGAATGATTCAATGACTCACTCAAAGACTTCACTTGTTTCATTACTGGATGAATCAGTGTTTTTGAACAAATCTCTTGAATTAATGATTCAATGACTCCCTCATAAAGACGTCACTTGTTTAATTACTGGATGAATCAGCGTTTTTGAATGAATCTCTTGAATAAATGGTTCAATGACTCACTCATAAAGACGTCACTTGTTTCATTACTGGATGAATCAGCGTTTTTTATTGAATCTTGTATGAATGATTCAATGACTCACTCATAAAGACTTCACTTGTTTCATTACTGGATGAATCAGTGTTTTTAAGAGAATCTCTTGAATGAATGATTCAATGACTCGCTCATAAAGACTTCACTTGTTTCATTACTGGATGAATCAGTGTTTTTAAGAGAATCTCTTGAATGAATGATTCAATGACTCGCTCATAAAGACTTCACTTGTTTCATTACTGATGAATCAGTGTTTTTGAATTAATCTCTTGAATTAATGATTCAATGACTCACTCATAAAGATGTCACTTGTTTCATTACTGGATGAATCAGTGTTTTTGAACAAATCTCTTGAATTAATGATTCAATGACTCACTCATAAAGATGTCACTTGTTTCATTACTGGATGAATCAGTGTTTTTGAACAAATCTCTTGAATGAATGATTCAATGACTCACTCATAAAGACTTCACTTGTTTCATTACTGGATGAATCAGCGTTTTTGAACGAATCTCTTGAATGAATGATTCAGTGACTCACTCATAAAGACTTCACTTGTTTCATTACTGGATGAATCAACGTTTTTGAACGAATCTCTTGAATGAATGATTCAATGACTCACTCATAAAGACGTCACTTGTTTCATTACTGGATGAATCAGTGTTTTTGAACAAATCTCTTGAATGAATGATTCAATGACAAATACATTTCTATCTGTCACTAATGATGACATTAATACAATCTTTATTTGAATTGTCAAGTGTCTTTTTAAAGGTGATTTCCTCTATTTTGATCACTACCGTAGACATCAGTGTTAATATCACAACTATAAACTTCTATCCCAGTATTTTGAATGATTGTAAGACAGAAATAATGATACTGTGTGGTTGAAAAGACCGTTTCATATCTATACATGACGACGGCTCTCTCTGGCTCAGCACAGATTTGAACGTTCGCTGTGATCATACTTGTCAAAGGTTTCATAGACACAGGCGAATCGTTGTCATTTAGGAATAAGATCGCATGGGTGTTTGAATCGAGATCGCAATCTTTTAAAGGGTTAGTTCACCCAAAAATAAAAATTCTGTCATTAATTACTTACCCTCATGTGGTTGGACACCCGTCAGACCTCCGTTCATCTTCAGACACAAATGAAGATATTTTAGTGTAAATCTGATGCTCTGAAAGGCCTCCATTGGCTCAATGCACTTTACACTCTCAAGACCCTTAAAAGACACTAAAGACTAAAGTTACAAAGTCCATCTCACTATAGCGGCTCTACAATAACTTTATGAATCGGCGAGAATAGTTTTTGTGCACAAAAAAACCCTAAATAACGACTTATATAGTGATGACGATTTCAAAACACGGCCTCATGAAGCTTCGAAGCGTTATGAATCAGTGAGTCGATTCATGATTCGGATCGCGTGTCAAACCGCCAAACTGCTGAAATTAGGCTTTCAGAGCATCAGATTTACACTAAAATATCTTCATTTGTGTCTGAAGATGAACGGAGGTCTGACGGGTGTCCAACCACATGAGGCTCAGTCATTAATGACACAATTTACATTTTTGGGTGAACTAACCCTTTAATGATTAATCATGCAGCTGTAGCCAATAGTCTGACCAAAAACTGCATATGATATCAGGAGAATATAATCAGGTTGTATTGAATGTAAATGTGTGTTTCTCCAGGTGCTGTTGGAGTTCCTCTACCCGGAGTGGAAGTGCGAATCATAATGCCAAACTCCATCAGCACTGTGATCGCTGAGGGTAACAGAAAGGGAACACAGGTACCGACTTTTTCCTCCATCCCATGATGCTTTGCGTGGATTATGGGTGTGGCGTCCGTTGAACTGTAAACAAACAGCGATTGCCTAGATTTGCTCTATGAATGCAATAATAATCATTTGCAAGTGACACAATTCTCCTCACTCTAAAGTAATATATGGCTATGTTTTGGGATTGAACAGTAGCATCATTAAATTGGTCAAAATATAGGATCAAAATTGTATTGAATTGTATTATTGTTTTATTCTCAGGTGAAGGCTGGTTTGGAGGGGAAGGAGGGCGAACTGTTGGTTCGAGGTTCTTCTGTCTTTCAGAAATACTGGAACAAACCTCAGGAGACGGCGGACACCTTCACTGAGGACGCATGGTTCAAAACCGGTACTGTCCTCACACTTCATGCTGGTCTGTTATGCTAAATACTAGGGATGCAACAATACAGTTAGTCCACGGTTCAATACATACCTCGGTTTTAAACCACGGTTTTCAGTTCGGTTCGGTTCTGATGGCTTGACACATCAGTTTTTTGTTATTCTATTCTTAAGCGACAGGAACAGCAAGAGGTTAAGGAGAAAAAAGACTATTTTATTGCAATACTCTTTATTTTACTTAAAAGACTTGGAAAAACCTTTCTTAAACTTAAAGCTTTACTTTAAAAAAAAACCTTGTACACATTCCTAGTGTATTGTATAATATAAAATAAATATATATAAAGATTTACACTGGCAGCTCAGAGCTGTACAGCAGCATTTAAGTATGAAATTGAATGAATAAATGTAAAAATAAAACACTACATAGACTTCACTATAAAATATACATTGATTCTTATTAAAGCTACTGTATTAAAGTTATTCAGTCAAGAGCAGTGAGGGATTTTCTCTTTGTCTTTTGTTGTTTTATTAATAGTTCACTCAAAAAAGAAAATTCTGTCATCGAGAAATGAATACAGGTTTGGAACAATATTAGAGTGAGTAAATAATGACATCATTTTATAGGTGAACTGTCCCTTTAAGGACAGCGTGTTCACTATAGGCTGCGCCGCTGTCAATTAAAGACCTGCACGCATCTAATATACACACACACGCCGATTTTACTTTCACTTTAGACATAACCGACTGTGTTTATGTTAACCTTGTGTGTATTTGACAGTATTAGCGCAGTAAGACGACTACTTAGTCCAGTAATCACGTGTGTTTGACAAGTGTTTAGTGTGCGCGCACGGAAAAGCGCATGTTAAAATGAAGGCTTCAAAACAAAAATTAACTTTGGTGATTGTGAATAACTCTAGTGTCCTGTGAGTATAACTCTACCACTAACCTGTGATGTGAATGTATGTCACATTGTTCAGTATTGAGATGGAGGCAAATTATAGAATTTGTAGAAAAATTATTAATTTAATGCAAAACCGAAAAAAACGCAATTCACAAGCGCATATTGAACCGTGAATGCCGTACCGAACGCTTCAATATTATATTGAGAATTGTGGCATCCCTTCTAAATATGTACAGTATGCGTCTGCACAGTGTGTTCTGTGGGGCTGACATGCTCGAGAAAATCAATGAAGCTCAAGACAATCCAGAGGATGAAGGAGAGAGCGGAGAAGAAGACATAATGGTCCAGTTTGATACCATAAAAGCATAAAAATTAAAGGAATTATTCAGCCAAGAATGACAATTCTGTCATAGTTTATTGATTCGGCTTTGTGCCATTCCAAACCCCTATGGCTTTTCTTTCATGGCTGCTCTTGTGCATCAACATATATAACTCATGTGTCATATTCATAATGTTCTAAAGCTGTAAAGCAGCTTTCTGTTTGCACCTGTGCACATCCACACCTGAACCAATGATGGTTTAATGGCATTTATGTCAAATCTGGTTCAGGTGAAATATGTTTTGAGAGATGTGGCATTAACTAAAGCCTTAAAAAAGTTTAAATAAAATAAATGTTAACCGATATAAAATAAATATAAAAGACAATTTGCCAAGGGAACATTTTTAATTTCCATTTAGCTTAAGTTGATGTGCAAAAATAACTAAAACTGATATAAAAATGTGTTAAAAAGGACAAAAACACAGCAAAATTACTACAACGGTAATTAAAAATAAATATATATTTTTTATTTTAAAATATTAATAAAAACGAATAGTATTTTGATGATATTAAAAAGCGTAGGTGAAGATCATCAGTGAAAACAACTTTGTGTTACATCTTTTGAAATTTGAGATATGCTTGAATCATGGATGACTTTATGGCACGTTTGTATCTTTACAAACCATATGCTCATTGGATGCTTTCACTGTATAGGAAAAACTCTTCAAATGATATTTGTGCTCTATGAAAGGGTTTGGAACCGTGTCCATGAGTAAATGATGACAGGGTGTTATAGATGACTGAACTATTCCTTTAATCAAATAAAAGATGTAAATAGAAATGTGAGGGAGAGAGACAGAGCAAGGAGTTGAGATGCTTCACGCTTCTGTCACACTCCATTACACAGCGCCATCCCATAATAAGAGAGCACGATTAGCCTCTGTGTGTGTGTGTGTGTGTGTGTGTGTGTGTGTGTGTGTGTGTGTGTGTGTGTGTTTCTGAAACAGACTAACTGCTTCTTATTTGTTACCAGGGCTTGGCTAACTTTTTTGCTTTTGTCACATGGGCTAGTGGTTTTCCAAAGTTACTAGCCTCTGCATTTTCACTGGCCACAATTTGGACATCAGTATCATGACGGAAAACTGCCATATAGATATGTTTAATATCATCT